>PVKS010019120.1:0-38912 GCA_004027875.1 Aplodontia rufa
ATGAGTTAAATCCAGATAAGATGTAATGCTTTATAATCTAATATCTTTTTTTTAGAGTTATAAAGGGAAAGGGAAGGGAGGGATAAGGGAGGGTAATTGGGGGGGCACTCCTGGAGATAATTGCAATATCCAGAATATTTACACATTTTATACACATTTTATATTATTTTGTTAAAATCGTGTAAGGTTGTTCAAAAAAAAAAAGAATCAGTAGGATGTAGATGGGAGGCTTTATTTTTGATTTTTTTATTCTATTCTATTTACCTGTATTTCTGGTTTTATGTCAGTATCTTGATACTTTGGTTGTTATGGCTCTGTAATATATCTCAAAATCAAGCACTGCTAGTTTTGCTCAGTACTGCTTTGGCTAATTAGGATCTTTAATACATGAAAGCAAGCCTGTTAACTATAAATACAAACAGGAACAAACAAACAAACAAAGGAAAACCTGGGAATACCATTAAACAAAGAACTGAAAGATCTCTAAATGAATATAACAAAATACTAATGAAAAATTATTGAAAAAGATGTACACAGAAATGGAAAGAACTTTCATGTTCATTCAGTGGAAGAATTATACTTATTAAATGTCTGAACTATCCAAAGCTATCCAATCTACAGATACAATATATTCCTAATCAAAACACCAATGACATTCTTCACAGAATCAAAAAATATAATTTGAAAATTCATAGGGAAGTAAGCTTTAATAGTCATTATTTCTCTGGAATCATGGGAAATGTTAAAACCCAGGATGAGAATTCTCTAACTCACAATGTACTTTAAAATATATCCACATTTGATGATCAGTTTATAAAGACTACCTTTTAATATATGAAATAATAAAAGTATGTAGGAAATAACTTAAAAATGATAAAAGACTTGGACACATTACAATTTCAAATCTACCCAATTCATGCTTTGCCATTTCCACAACAACAACATTGTGGTGGGCATCTTTGCTTTGCCCCGTGTAAATTTTCCTTATTTATAATAGTAATAAAACATTCTTATACTTTTCTGGAATAACAATAGAGCTTTCAACATAAGAAGTCCTTCAGTATGGGTAAGAGGGTATAGAAATAATTAATTTTGGATGAGGAAACTATGCCAGCAGTTTACCATTTCCTGTACCATGTAATACAACACTCAACAATTATCAGCAGCCTCCCATCTTTCACTTTAAAAATGGAAAATAAATACAATCACAAAATATCATATCATGGATGACATCATATGAGATTAAATATCTCTAATAAAATTGTAAAAGTAAGGCAGCTTATTCACTATTAATCATTATGGAAAATAATGTCATACTGCTTAAGAGGTTCATATATTATTTGTTCTAATATCATGTACAGCCTTTTGGGACATCTGAAATTCTAGGATCTGGTGAAACTTCCTTGCAAAGTCCAGTCAGTGGAAAAAAATAAGTTTGGCACAGAAAGACACATATAATATGAACTGATTCATTAGTATAATATAAAAAGTTAGATCTCATGAAAGATAAGAACAGAATAGTAGTTACCAGAGACTGAGGAAAGGAGGTATTAGGAAGGTTGGCAAAAATCACTTGTCAGAACTATATTATAGCATAAAAGGATGAATAAATCCTGGTGTTCTGTGCACAGCAGGTGAATAAAAGAACACAATTAAGAGCAATGAATTATACATTTCAAAAAAGTCAGGAGAGAACATTTTGAATATCCTCACTATGATAAAAGCTAAAATGATGTATATGTTGATTACCTTAATCACTGTCCTATATATATATATATATATATATATGAATCAAAACATCACATTATACCTATTACTATATATAAATATTATGTGTCAAACAAAATAAATATTTCAAAAATATTAAAAAGAAAATAAATTTTATAATAGGTTATATTTTTATTCTTTAAATTTGTAAAATTTTTATGGGGCTATATTATAAGTCAGGGAATTTCTAAATCAAAAGTTTCCATCATGGTACAGATATATTTAATAACTACTGGTGTCACTATGTGCCACACAAAATTTTGGTGTAATTAGAGCCATCAAAAGTTACTTGGCTACTCTTCTGAGTGCATTTCATCATTTTCCTCTTAAGATTGGCACTGTGTGTCAAGATAAATAGATTTCATGCTTATTAATTCTCAAGTGCAGGCTCTGAAGTTATTTTTTTATTATTCAGAAATTATCTTTTTTTCTTAATTTGGCACAGTTTCCAAAGAGTAATGTACCATACAAGTTAAATACATAAGGTAGAAATTTTTTCAAATTAATTTAGCACAATAGAGAAATTCAACTTAATTCCTATGAAACAAAAGGAGGTAGAGTAGTGAGCACTAGGTAGATTTACCAGAGCGATACTGAAGGATGTTGGTGGGAATTATGAGTGTGATTAGACCATTAGAGTTTGTGAACTGGTGCTTATCAGAGCTAAACTCCTACCTTGCAAAGAAAGTAGAAAACAGCGCCCCTGATTCTTGATGACTACATTTCAAAGAGAAAGTGCCAGATCTGAGAAAGAGACATTCCTGGATTATAAAACTGACAAGAAGCTGGGAGAAGATGGACATCTCTTTATAAAAATATATATATATATTAAGGAGTTGGGCTATTGCATAATCATAAACGCATATATAGTAACAATATGATATGGATATACTCTCAAGCCAGTACTCCCACATTGCCCATAACCCAGTATCTTGATTCTCTATATTTCACCCCTACAAGAGATATAAATGCTTAGATTGTGAGTTTTCAAGAATTAAATTGTTGCATAAGTATTAGTTGGATTCTCAGGGAGATAAAGAATATGCTAAATTTTTTATTGTCTCCCTTGATCCCTCCTTATCCTCCCTCCCTATACCTTCCTGCACCCATCCCCTCCCCCTCCCCCCTATAAATCTATGGTTCTCCTAGATTATGTGTTGCTATGCCTTTGCTAGGTCTTATACATTAGGTTGACTACTTTTCACACAGGCCGTCATTTAGCTCCAAAAACTAATGAAAACATTCTCAAAGGGGCAGAGACAGAATTTATAAATGCAAGTTTTCTAAAGTAAGTACTCTAAAAATAAACGAAGGTCAGGAGCATGTGGTCGGAAATAACCCTATCTAAAATTTAGTCATTTGAGGAGAAAATGAAGGCCATCTTCATCAGCATCTCAGCATCCTGAGATTTCCACCATAGCAGCAATGGTATATCCTTGACTTACTGCTTGACAAACAATGGAAATTAACTAGCCTTTGACAGACGAAGGGCTTCTCAATTTATTTTATTAAAGGTGGAAGCTGTTCTCTCTTCCAATCTTGAAATGTTATGTAGTTTCTGGATTCTTTTTATTCTTTACATATTTAAAATTAGGACTCTTTTGCCCATTGAGCTCTGGAAAACTCATCTAAAGCCTGTAATTCCTTTTCAGGTTCAGTTAACATCAATCAATAAGTACAATTAACTTTCTGTTTTCCAACCTCTTCCCTTGGAGGCAGAAGTGCATTGACTTTGCTAACTACCTTCCATGTTATCACAGGTGACATTCGGTCTAATGATTTCTTGGCTGCATAACATAGACGACTTTCCTGTTTTCCAGCAAGATCATCCTCATTATCACTGCTAAACTTATGGCCAATTCTCTATACTGTAGAGTGTATTTATTATGACAGTCCCACAAGTCCAGTGTTAATCACCCAGCACAGAAGAGTTTATGTTAAAATAACAATCTTAAAATTGTGTTAGTTGAAAAGAAAGTTTGCTTTTTTTGTTAATAGTACATATCCATTTGTCTCTGCTGGAGAATTGGATACAAATCTTGTCACCCTGGAAGCAAGGCATGTGAGCAAGTATGGTGGGAAAAATAAAAGAGTTCTGGAATTTCTCACACTGGTGATGGAAGAATCTAACCTGAAAATAATGCACATTTTTTCTACTCCCAACCATGGGCAAAAGCAAACACTTACCTCCACCCACAACTCAAGGGAGTTCATGAAAGAAATTTTACACTTTGGAAGCAAGGAAAGTGTGGAAACACCAAGCAAACAATGTTTATCATTATTATGGGTTAACTTTATTTTTTTTTCTTTTCACTTTGTTTTCTTCCTTCCAATGAATAAAATATAAATTTACTTCAATTAAAATCTAACCTTTATTCATTATTTAAATACATTAACATAAATAACTTCATTTAGACCAAAATTAGCAGTACACGGGATGAAAACTATGGCCATTACCCCTAATCCTTAACAATTTAAATAAGAATATAGAACCCATTACAATAGACAGTAGTCATTAAAGTATTCGTGTGCTAGTTTTTCTTGCACAGAAGTATGAATCACTTTTAAAGCATATAGATTTTGTAATGGATATAATGCACATAAGTTGTTCTGGATAAAAGTAATAGAGGAAATTCTAGTATAATGAAGTAGGACTGCTTTTAACCCAGGAGTAATAATGAAATTTCTAAATTCCAATATAGAGGAATCTTCATTTAAGGGTGAGCCTGTTACGAAGATGATTTAAAAGTTTTTCTTCTGCTTCCGTTCTTAAAGTCGTATCTGAAAAATGTGATTCTATATATCTGTCATCAGGTTCAAAGCTGGGGAAGAATGAACTTCTAAAATCAGATGCAAGCACTAAAACATGATCTCCATCTTGCTCTCTCAAGACAAGTTTTATATGGGATTTCAGAGCTATGACAAGTCATATCTGTTATAGCTGACTGACTGCAATTTCTAGGTATTTTTCAGCATTTATATAAGATCATAAAAATGCCACTTCATATTCTTAAGAGAAACATTAATAGGATTATCTGAATAAATAGAGTATGAGTAAAATAAAATATAAAGAATGATTTTCTGTGCCTTTATGAATAATTCACAATATCATTAGTGATTAGGCTTCAGTTTAAATACTGTAAACACAAAGAGCATATCACATGTGAGAAAATTTTGGTTTAACATGAAAAATAAAATAGAAAAATATTCTGATTTACCAAATTATAATTTTTTTAAAAAATCTACTTTGCCTAACAGTGCTAAGGTGTGGTAGCTTTCCTATATTTTATAATTATTATTTTAAAATTTGATACAAAGAAACATGTAAACTAGATTTAATTGTTCTGTTTAAAAAGACATTTGGTAGTATGCATGACTTATTTTTTTCTAAATTACTTGAAATTTCATCTCTACCCTTGATATGCCTTGCAGCTAAAGAAAGAGAGTTTATCTGTTATATTAGTAACAGATAAAACAAATTCAAAACCCCTTATATGACTGAAAAACTTTGTCTTGATTCCAATTTGCATGATATGCTTATCTACATTTCTAGTATAAAATATACTGCTGCTTTATTTCATTTTATCACTAAGACAATTCTGTAATTTCCAGAAATGGCTTTGCCAACACTGAAGAAACAGAAGCTCCAATTTAAAAGATTTTTCAGGTTTGGAAACTTTATGTCACAAAATGAATCCCATTTTTCTTATTCTAGATTCACAGCTTTGTCAATTATACCATAAGCATATTGAATTCTTTAGTGTGCCTACAGATTAGAATTAGCATGAGTTACCTGGTCAAACATTAATTCAGTAATCTCATGTTAGGTATTAAAGACTAAGAAATTTAAATGCATTTGATCATATTTTCATTAACAATTTTTCACTTGGTAATAATTAGGGTGTAAAGGTGACATTCTTCTGTATAAAATGGTGACATTAATTATGAACATAAAATTGACCTCCCAAAATAAATCTACCTCTTGACATTAAAACTTTAAATATAGCAATAGTTTTTGCAAAAATATATCTTTTCCCAAAGTTCAATGTTTGAATAAAAACATTGCTATTATCAATTTACATGCCTGCCAGGAGGGAATCAGGCTTTGTTTGAGTCAACAGAAAGAACATTCAGAAAGTACTGAAGTTACCCTTCAACTTCTCTCCAAATAGGCTTCTCTTTGCTGCAAATACTATTTAAAAAGCTTTTGCTTTATTATTTTCATCTTCCAATCCTTTCTCTGAGGCTCAACATTTCATGGATCCAAATGTGCTCTCAAGCTAGGTACTGGGTGATACTATAATTCTGGACCCAATGAAGACATTATTTTTGGTATCAATTTTTTTTTTCATTTTCATTGCAACACATGATATCAATATACAAATGAAAATGACAATTTGTATTTGGTTATTTCACTGTGTATTGAAAACAACCATGAATGAGTTCAGTAAGTGTTAAATAATTGGGTAATACCTCTTTTAAATGTTTTATCTTGGGGGCTGGAGAAGTGGCTCAGTGGTTACAGTGCTTGCCTGGGATGCACAAGTACATGGGTTCAAACCCCAACACCCACTTTACACAACTAAGTGTTGGAGCAATGAAGGCCATGTGAAAGACTCAATAAAAATTGATTCTCTCTGTCTCTTTCTTACTGTCCTTTCTTTAGAAAAAAATGTTTTATGGTGATGAAGGACAATTTTTATTCTTAATGTTTTCTCTCCTGCTAGGCTATCCCTTCGTTTGTCTTTTAACTTGCACACTTTTGTTGGGGCTTTTTTGTCTGCAGTAGATTTTCTATGTTTCCAGTTTCTTCATTTCCAACTTCTAGATACGTGAAGCAAGCAAAATTAAAAGAAAAGAGATTGTGTGCTATGGTTTAGATAATATGTGTCCCCCAAAAACTCATGTGAGAGACAGTGCAAAAAAGCTTAGAGGTGAAATGATAGGGTTATGGGAACCTTAACCCAGTAAGTGGATCAATCCTGATAGCGATTATCTGAGTGGCAGCTGAAGGCAGGTAGGACGTGGCCGGGGAGGTCATTGGAAGTGTGCCTTTGGGGTATACGCTTGGTGAGCTGAGCTTGGTCTCTCTCTGCTTTCTGATCTTGTCCTGAGTAACTTTCCTCCATCAAGAGCTCTACTATGATGTTCTGCCTCACCTTGAGCCCCTAGGAATGGCTCCTGTAGTCTATGGACTGAGATCTCTGAAATAAACTTTTATTTAATAAATGTGCACAACTAAGTGTTGGAGCAACTAAAGCCATGTGAAAAACTAAATAAAGTTGTTTCTCTCTTTCTCTGTCTCTTTCACTGTCCCTCTCTCTTTACAATAAATAAATAAATAAACAAACATAATAAATATTATTTTAAATAATTTAAATTGTATTTATATACATATATATATACACACACACACATATTCCCAAATAAAACTTTTACTCTAAAATTGTTCTTAACAGTTCATTTAATCACAACAGTGAAAAAAATTGAGTAAAATATTAAGAAAAAAATTCCCAGATAACATGTTACTATGTTGTTCCTTGTGGTTCCAGGATCTTAGCCTTTTTTCTTCTATTTATATTTCATAATTTTCTTATTTTGCCTGCAATGTCCAGGTATTTCAGTTGTACTTAGCAGGATACATAGGAAAAACTGTGTCTTACCTGTCTTCTCAGAAGTGGAAATTCTATAGCAGTATTTCAGTTCTTCGTGGCTGTAATCTCAACCTCTAAACAATCTGCTTTACCATTATAATTAACAATAAAATGAATAAAATATAACATACTAATTAACGTTATGGCATAGATAAGTAAAATGGAACATGATGAAACATAACTTCATGCAAGAACAAGAGTAATTGATATGTTGTTTAGAACATAGTCCAAATCAAAAAAAAAGTACAATGCATGACTCCGTGCATATAGATATCAACAAAGGATAAAATAGATAACTGTCATAGGACTTGGAAATTAATTTAATTTAATTTATTTAATAAATAAATTTTATTTATTTAATTTACAGAAATTTATTTGATTTACAGAGCTAGAAAGACTGAAGAGAGAGTATAAATGAGGTTTTTGGTTTTATGGACTATTCTTTAACTTGACTTATTAGGTTGCTATACAAATGTGTTCACATCATAAATATTCATTATAATTTTGCACCTAAAATTGCATAATCTATCATATATTTATATGATACATAATATCATATATGATATATAACATATATCATATATTACATGTAGTTATTATAACTGAAACATTTCCAAAAAAATTAATCACAAACAGAGGCACTTGAAACAAAATTTAGATACCCATCATTTCCACTCCTGTTAATCATTATTACAGAGACCCTAGCCAATGTGATACAGCAAGGGATGGAAGTGAAAGATAATAAGTGGAAGGAAAAAAATTAAAATGTAATTTTTAGAAAATGATATAATTATTTACAAGGAAATAAAAGTGTACAAGCTATAACGATTATTTAATTTGCTCTATAACGTAGAGCTGATCTATACTATTAACAAAGTATTGGAAATATTAGATGTTATAATTAGAGATTTGAAAAGTATTAAACATTCTTTAGAGAAATAAGGAAGATATTAATTGAGAAGGGACATAAACCACGTTCATACACTAGATATTTCAATGCTGATATACACTTAATGAAATACAAATGAAACAAGAAGGAGTTTTTTGGAATTTGACAGCTGATTCTTAAATTTGTATTGGAAAATGCATATGATATATACCCCAGCCATACCACAGAAAATGGACAACTTTTGTAATATATATTAAGTATTAAATTGCACATCTCATTCTAATGCCTCTGCTGGGGTCATGAGAACTGGCCCAGGATATTTCAATAATTTAAGGAATAAGAATGACAGACACATGGAGCAGAGACATCCTTACCTGAGTTCAGCTAACTCCAATAACACCTAAGCCTTGCACAGAACTGAATATAGGCCAAGCAGACACCAGCCAATTTATAAACTCAGCCCAATAAACATATGATTTAAAATAAATAATATGTTTTTGATATTTAGTGATTATCATATAATTGTGTTGTGGCCAATTAATATGTGCAAAACCCATACTAACAATGAAAATGGTCTTAAGAGAACCTGGAGTATATTGAGAGGTGTCAGTCAAGGCAAAACGCCATAGAAATAGAGTCAATTGAAAAAATATGTTGTCCATTATTCCTGGTTCTAATGGCAGAGTTACATTGCCTTATGCACTTAGGGACAGTAGAACTAAATAACTTCACCTAAATACATTAGAGGTAAATGCTAATGTGATAAAATATATTTTACTTTTTTGTCTTGTAATATAAAATAATTTATTAAAATTCTATATCTATTCATGATTAAAATTTCTTAGCAACCTAGAAGTGGAAATGAATTCATTTTCCATTCCAAGCATTTATAAGTATGTCACTGTATATACTATAGTCATGTATGTAAAAAATGCTCTTCATAGGTGTAAGAATTATGACACTGTACATGCGCTGTACTTGGGTTATTTTGTTTGTTTGTGTTTTTTTTTTAAATAAATATAGGACCCGGAATAGAGGCAAGGGATTGGGGAATGACCGAGGGAGGTAGAGGAGTATGGTGGGCTGGAGATATTGGACCAAATTATATTACTGTGTTGTGTATATCTAGAAATAAGTGACAACAGTTGTAGTGGTGGCTTGGTGGTTACGGCGCTTGCATGGCATGCGCAAGTATGCGAGTTCAAACCCCAGCACCATGTACATAATGATGTCTCAGAGCAATGAAACTCACATAAGAAACTGAATAAAAATTGTTTCTCTCATTCTCTTTCTCTCAATGTCCCTCTCTCTTTAAAAAAACAATGTGACAAAAGAGCCTATCATTATGTACAACTTTAATGCACTAATAAAAAAAAAGAAAAAGAAATGGAAATTAATACTGCACTTTTGAAAGTCAACTTTTAGAGAAAGTTGAAGATTAACAATTTATTATAGAAATATAATTATATTTTATCTGTGTATATGTATGTAAATGTAGGTAGATAATAAAACAGATATGTACACATATGCATATATAAATAAACTGACCATGTGACAAATTATCCCCCTCCAGACATACACATACACACACATACTTGGATGTAGAGAGCTGTTTATTAAACACTCCCCCCACTCCTGATTGGCTGTATGCATGGGTGTTTGGAAGATGGATAAATGGGCATTTGAAAAGGTGAAGGGATAATGGATGGATGGATGGATGGATGGTTGGGCAATCAGATGTACATATGGATAGCTTGTTTAAAGTTCTAGAATGCATTAACTTCAAATCTTTCAAATTTCTCAACGTTAATGGTGGTATTTTCCTAATAAAATGATGTTTTAAATTATTCAAGAAGTATTTATAACTCAATGAGAAATGTACCTATTTTTTTGTTTTCTATTAAATACTAACTTAAAATATTTTTTCACCTAAATATACTCTTGTTTCATTTCCACTCTGGCAGAGTATTTTTAATCAGCTAGCTTTTTCAGGTTTATTGATCAATTGTGAACATGGTTTATAAGTTTGGAGATGTCTTTGTATGTGTGTGTACTATAAAGAACATCATATCATAAACTCATTGTATAGTTGCATTGCTTTATTTAAGGTGATTGAAATGAATCCTGAACTTGTTAAAACAAAATAAGAAAATTACAAAGTGTTAATTTTCTCTAAATATAAAATTACAGATTGCAATACCATAATTGCAGAATATTAACAGTACCCAGTTTCATTTTTTTAAGGCTTTTGAGCACCTCCAAACCTACAACTAGTTCTTTTTTTTTTTTTAAGAGAGAGAGAGAGAATCAATTTTATTTAGTTTTTCATGTGGCTTTCATTGCTTTGAGACTTCATTGTGTATGTGGTGCTGGGGGTCGAACCCAGGTCCTCGTGCATGCCATGCAAGCACCGTAACCACTGGGCAACCCCGCCAGCCCCTCTACAACTAGTTTTTATGCTGGAACTCAAATAAATCTTACTGCCCATTGTTGGACCCTATGAGATTTACAATAGCTGAGCACTAGCATTCTCAGCTTATTGAACATACAAATAATTCTACCTGCACTTGCATGTGACCTGGGACTGGGGTACAAGGTCAAGCATGAATACTACTTTGTTCTTGGTCTTCTTCTATTGCCTTTCTACTTTTAGATTTACCTGTTATTGTTCCTAAACACCAGGGGCTGACACACTTGAATTTAAAATTAGAAGGCATAATTGAGTATCTTCTAAGAAGAACTTCATTGTATTGTTGTAGAAAAGTGACTTTCCCAAAGACATTTTGTTGACTGACCATAGACCTCACACTACTGATTGAGGTCATCTAATTTACATCCTATAAACCTTTTAGGATAATATTTTTGTGTACTTTGACCACCTTTAGCATTTATTCTGGTTTTCAAGCAATGAATTTGGAACTGATGCATCTATGAGGTCTTGCAATAGATAATGTGGAAAAATTTTAATATCATTGCTAATTTAGATAATACATTCACCTAGACTCAACAGTTGATAAACCTTATACATCTGTGCACCATGTACACAATAAAGTCTCAGAGCAATGAAAGTCAAATGAAAAACTAAATAAAATTGATTTCAACCTGTAGCACTGTAAATTTCTTTACACTTATTGCTATCAGTTAAAGAGAATTTCCATTTGTTTTAAGTACATTTTTCTTTAATATATGCCTTAACTGTGTCACCATTAATTTATTAAAATAATTTGCTTTTACCAGGAATAAATGCTACATTTATAGATTCAATAAATCTTATGTCTAATGATGAGTATTAAAGTTGCTATTTTGTTCTTTAAAAATGGATTAACCTGCTCAATTTTTCAGAAGTATATCCTTGTTTTTCTTCTAATAAAAAGCAGGGGAATGCTATTAAATGCAAAACTATTTGAAAGAAGTTAAAAGAAAAGAAAATGCAGAGTTCTTCTTTTGAAGATACTTGAAAGGGATAGCAAAAAAGCATTAGAATAAAAGATACCAAGTTTAAGAGATGCTATGGGATATAGGAGATTTTTTTGCAAATATATTTTAAAAGTACACACACACACATACACACATATATATGTATTTATATATGTATATTTTTGATCTTACATTGCATTTTTAAATTGAAATTTTCTTACAAAAATTAACTAGCAACTCTTGATTAAATTGCTTCAAGGAAGTGAGTAAAATTAAATACTGTAGATTAAAAATACATTAGAAATGTTTAGTGACAATAGTTATTACTGTGTTAACATGAACACCACAGGTCCAGCACCAAAATCCTTACTCATGTAAAATGTTCAGTGTTTTAATGAGTATTCTTTGTGAATCCACATCTAAATTGTGCCCCATGTGCTCACTTCTTTGGGAAAATGTTTGAACTCAATATTGCTTTATTCTTGTTAACTGTGTATTGTATAGCACATTTGAGTTACCCATAACAGCATGGGGTAATTTAGGCTGATATTGCAATTACATTTGGATTTGACCATCTGTGTCAAGCAACTGAATTACAAATAAACCTAGTCCCTTATGAGGTGTGGTTTTGAGTAAAAACTAATGAACACTATGAAAGTTACTTTTGAAATTGTGCTTTTGATGGTTACTATTTAGTTATTACCCATTTAATTTCTATGCAATATTGGAAAACAATATCCTGACATAACTTTATGGGTGCCTTAAATTTCGGTTAGACTCTCTATTGGGGGAATACTTGAAATATATTCTAGCAGTTATTCCTCAATAATCTAAGTACATAATCTTAACTTTAGAAATTTAATAGTAATCACAAAAAATGCAATATTGATAATGTAACAATGTATAATATCACAAAACAAATTTTACACATGTTTCTTATTTTACTTTACTTAATTACTTTTTCAATTGCAAGGTAGTTAGGACAACAGTAATTTTTATAGCAATAATTGTGAAAATATAACTCAATTCTAAAGCCTAGAAATATAAGAAAATCTGTCTCTCTGTCTCTGTCTCTCTCTCTCTCTCTCTCTCTCGCTCTTTGTCACACATAAACTTACACACACACACACACACACACATACAAACAGAAATATACACACACATACTCGGGTAAAACATGGGCACTGAATTTGGAAAGCCTTGGATTCTAACTCTAACAATGACATTTGTATATTATGTTCAAGTCAACGAGCTTCTGGCTATACTTTTTATCTATAAAATATGGAGAATAGTAGATATTTTAAATCTCTTTGTACCTATTAGGGAAAAATAGCTCAAGACAAGTATACAAATAAAAAAATTTTGTAAAAACTCAGAGACTCTTTAACTTTTAAATCCTTAATAGGAACTGGAATGAGAAATACACATGAATTAATGCAAAAGATAAAATAGATTTGGGGGACAATAATGTACAGCAAAAGAATATCAGAGTCAGTAATTAAAAAGAATGATAGGAATAACCCAGTCATTTCAATATAAAATAAATATGAGGACTTATTTTACTACTTTGTATACAATTACCATCCATATAAGTATTATAAGTCATACAGTTATGATTATGTTTCAAACTTATTGAATCATGTGGGGTAACTAGATATTTAATCAAGCATTCTGGGCATTTCGATATGGATGGCTTTGAATAAGGTTAATTTTACAGTCAATAGGATGGTAAAGCAGACTGATCTTCCTAACAGAGGTGGTCCTCATCTAATGAGCTGAAGTGCTGAAAGAGAAGGTTGACCATTTTACATGTAAAAAGGAACTCCTCTCCTATTTGAATTAGAATGTTGATTTCTTCCTGCATCAGATTAAAGGCACCAGGTTTTCTTGGGTCTTGAGCCTACTAGTTTTTGGACAAGAACTCATACCACCAGTTGTCCTAGCTCTCTCTCTCTCTCTTTCTCATTCTATCTACACCAATCAATCAATAGATAGATAGATGATAGCCATATAGTCTATACACACACACACATAAATATATATATATATATATATATATATATATAGAGAGAGAGAGAGAGAGAGAGAGAGAGAATGGTATCTTTATATCCAAAAGCTAAAACAAATTTTTATACTGAGATTGGATCCAACAGATCATAATTTAAAGGAAGGATTTTCTGAACTGGTTTTAGGATTTCTTCAATGGAATCTCTCATCTCATTATATTTAAAGATGCTAAATTATTTATGGCAGTGAAGAGAGCAGATAGTCCATGAACTTATTTCATAATACACACAAAATAAAATGATTTGCTATAGCTGATCTACCACTTATAAGGTGCAAGGATCTTAATGACAGTGTATATGCTACTTTTAAACAGTTTTGACAAATTAACAAATAAATGAGATCACCTGGTTGCTCTTAATGTCATTGGACAAAATGGGGAAAGAAAAGGATGAGCTCACGAATTTAAATTCTCAGTTCTGTCGCAACCTAAATGATCTGAAAGCATCTATGAGTTCCCTGAAAGAGATTTTATCTCATGTAACCAAAAGGTGACATTGATAAAAATCAAATTCAAAATGTCATCCTCAGCTAGTTGAATTGCACCACAATTTGAGCTCTCAGCCTCCTGTGTATGTACTGTTGAAGTGAAAACACTGAAGGAGAAGGGATTGAATCCTGCAAATTGAAATGGTGATATTTGGGGAGACCCAGGTGAAGCTTAAGACACTATGCCCTAAAGTCTGATGAAACTTGTTTCCCAGTAGGAGTAAATGCTCCATCCCATCTGAAGGGATAAAGGAAGCCTCAGGAAACCCAAATGGATACCTCTGAGACAGTTGCCATAGAAAAATGTTGCTCAATCGTCTCAGTAGCTCACCTCACCATTCCTTCATTGCTTCAAGAGCTCTGACTCAACAAATCCCAGCAGGTTCCTAAAGTTAAGTACAGAGGGTGACTTTTGAGGAGGTGCATTGCAAAACTGTAGAACTAGTTGAGTATTCAAATTTATGTAGACAAAAATGCAGGGGGTGTATGTGGGAACAGATAATAAGGGAAAAGGATAACAGTGTAAACAACATGAAGTTAGATCAGACCAATGCCTCCTGATATTGGCTAAGTGAGCAAGGATTCTGCATTTATTGTTGCTGCTTGGTGAGTGAGAGAAATTGCTCTAAGTATTGTTTGTGTGTTTGACTGAAACAAAGAACAAAAAGTGAGTGAGCTAGAAATGCAGAACCTGACTTGGTTTAATGTAGAGAAAATAAATCAAAGATTGAGGCCTATTGGAATGTTAGAGTGAATTTGGTATTTAGGACCTACTTTCGCACACTGTGAGAATCTCTTACCAAGATTTTAAGAAAATAATTCTGATGGCCCAACATCCTATGGAGATCTGTGATTGCTCTTCTGTCTAAGACAGGCCTCACATAGAAGAGCCTGTTGTAGCAGGAGACCTAAATGCAGAGAAAGAAATTGGATTCCCATGTGGGTGGAGTCAAGTGGCACAACACAACTGCCTATGGCAAGATGAGTGTGGTTGCTGTAATGGTCAAGAGTGTCAAAATGCCCATCCGAAGAGTCTGACCCGCACAGGCCTACAATATGGGCTAGTTGAACGTGGTCTTCCTAGAAGTGAAATACACAAGAAGCCTACTAATTTCTTACATATGTTATTATTGATGAAAACATTAAGTCCACCTTAAAGGAAAACTATAAAGCATAGACACACTGAAAAGTGAAAAATACAACTAATGAAGGGGAAATTTCTGAGGCAATTTAATGTTCTTTTTTCTCTTTTGTGTGTGTGCATGTGTATGCACATGTGATATTGGTAGTTAAATCTAGAGGCACTTTGCCTCGGAGCTACATCCTTAGCTCTTTTTAGATTCTGAACTTTTAGCATTTATTACCATGAAATTCCTAAAGAGGATTTCCAGTGTGGCTCTTGCAGTACTCTTCTGTTAATCAACCTCATCACTGGCCTCCGTAGAGTTTTCCAAACAGCAATCCATTCAGGTGATTGGCCAGTAAGAAAACCAACATGAGAGATTAGATACGAGGAAAGAAAATTAGGATTCCCCAGATGCTTTTACTTTCTTTTTTTTTTTTATTAGTTGAATATGGACTTACAATTGAGGGGGAATCATTATCAGACAATAAAGAACAAATGTATATTCACATAGTTAGCTAAGGCTGATACCATGCCATAGTTATCCCCCTTGGGTTCCCCATGGTTCTATGTTTCCCCCAAAAGAACCCCTGTGTTAAATGACTTCTCATGGAGGTCAGAGATCTTCTGAGATGATTCCCCCATATTCCCTCCCTCCAGTCTCCTAGACACCCTTTCCAATCCCTCCCCCGCCATGCGCCCTTCCCTACATCTCCAGGTATCCTAGGCAAGGTTCCCCCTGTTTGTGTAGAATTTCATATATTTTGAGGTCATTATTAGCTTAGCCATCTAACATACTGTTTCCGGTTGTATTCCAGCTTCCACAAATGAGAGAAAACATTCAGCCCTTGAGTCTTTGAGATTGGGATACTTTACTAAGCATATTTTTTTCCATTTCCATCCATTTGGCTTCAAAAGCCATAATATCGTTTTCTCTAATGGCCAAGTAGTATTCCATCTGAGACAAACCCCCCAGATCTTTAACTTTGATATTTGATAAAGGGGGCAAAAATAGTGTGGAAGAAAGACAGCTTGTTTAACAAATGGTGTTGGACAAATTAAACATATCTAGATGAATAAAAAACTTCCTGATTTCAGCTCTTAAATTCTAAGGAGGTATCCCTTTCATGATCAATGTAATGGGACATGTTTTAAACTTTTATGCTTTTGGCTAGTGATTTCACAGTTTGAAATATCTCCCATGCAGAGTGCTGAAGGATTGTCTGGTGTTGGAAGCAGACTGAGAGGTGCAAAGGGAGTAAACCCGCATGTTATGTGAGCTTCATTCAGGAAAAAGTGTGTTGGCTGTGAGTTTCATGCTAAGTAATCTGTATTATATATTTAAAAATTAGTGTGCACATTTCTTTAGCCATTGTCCTAAAAATGATTATTTTGCCTAATTTCAATTATTTACTTTTTAAATATGCTATTCGGGGTGTTTAATGATGTTGTACAATGTTCATCAGACTGTAACTCAATCCATATCTTTTGTGAAGTTCAAATATGGACTTATTTGTTCCTACTGTTATAAGAAATACATCAAGTGGAACAATGTAAAAAACAGAAGACATTTACTACTGACAGTTCTGGAGGCTAGAAAGTCCAAAATAAAAGCTCCAACATGTTTGGTATCTGTTAAGAGCCCATTCCTCATAAATGATATCTTCACATTGCAGAAGAGCACAGGTACTTCTGGTCTCTTTTATAAGGGTTTCCAACTTCAAGACTAAATCTTTTCTCAGAGTTGATATAGCACAGTGTAAAAAGTAGCATTATAAAGAGTAGTATAAGAGGGAACTATGCCTTTACAAAGAGCTTTGGGATTTCACATACATTCAGACTACAGCAAACACAAGATGAACTTTCATTTTATTAGTATTTTGTACATTCATTTAATTGCTAGTTTTTTCTATTGATTAATATAATTCCTCTATATGTTAAATAGATCCTTTCAGAGATAAACATATATTCTGAATATTTTGTTACAAACCATCTCTTGGATCATTATCTTAATTAAATTTTTCAATAAGAAGAAATTGTCCATGTTAAGCTTATTTTAGCAAGTCGTTTTATGGCTAACTCTATAGCACAATATAAGAAATCTTTCTCTACCTCAAGATTATGAAAGCAATTCAAATTTCTTTTTAAAATATTAATAATCCCATCTGTTGTCATTACGCCTAGAATCAGTATCTATTAATTTTTGCATGTGTACTGAGTTACAGGTGAAGAATTATTCACATAGGGAAATTCAGTTCTCAATACCATTTGTTAAAAAAATAGAAATATTCCTTGTATTGAATCAAAGTGACCTGTCTTTAAAAAATTCAGTATACTGTTGGTCTATTTCTAGAATCTCTATTTTTCTCTATTGATTTGGTTGCCTATGTTGATGACAGGAAGACACTGTGTTGATTACTGTGGCTTTATGGTCTTGATATCATTTATGGTATGTTTTCCAACTCTATTTTATTTGTCAAGAATGATTTTGACTATTTTGAATTTCATGCATTTATATAAAAATTTTGGAATCAACTTGTTAATTTCCTTCCCAAAACTATCAAGAGAATTTGATTGTTATTTTGTAAATCTATCAGTTAAATTGGGCAAAATGAACAATTTAATGATATTCAATTTTCACTTCCATGAATGCAATATGTGTCACTAATTTATTTCTTTTTAGCAGGATTTATACTTTAGCACATATGTACTTTCTTATATGAATGCTCTCTGATATTATTTATAAGAATTTCACATTTAAAAATAATTCTGCAAAAGCTTATATATAATATTTTTGAAATGTTCATTGCAGGCATGTAAGAGATAGAATGGATTCTTGTGTATGGACTTTGTATCCACCCAACATGGTTAAATTCACACTTCAGTTGATATCCTGTAGATTCCAAAAGTTTTCAATGGACCTGTAAAAAAAAATGACTTTAATTGCATGTTTGCTGACACCTTTTAAGCCTCTCATATTCCTCTGCTTTTCTCCATTTCTGGGAATAACAATAAAGTTCTATGGATCCTCTCTCAGTGTCCCTGAAAGTTGAAGTCATGCAATCACTGCCATATAACCTATTAAAATCATAGTAAAACCAAAACAATTATGTTTCTTCACCTCTCTCAATATTGTTATAGACTTTTGGTGTTATTCTTTCTTGTTCTGTCCAGTTAAATAAATTATATGATTAATAAATAATTCATAGGCATGTCAATTTTATGGTGCATGTGTGACATCATTCATTTCAAAATCTATGCTAGATTTTGAATGTAAAATTGATCCTGGCCTCCATTAGGCACCAAAGACAGTGCCAAATGTGTACCTCTCTAATCACTGTATGTTCAATTCTTCTTTCTCAAAGTTTATATTTATTATTTTATGTTTTATCTGAACTCATTGGCTAGAACTGAAGGGTAAAATATCATCCTTATTTAGCTTGTATTCTTAAAATGAGCCTTTTTTACTAGTAAATATGATATCACCTTAGGCTTCTTTAAAAAGTGGTTACTTCCTGGCGCTGGAGTGGTGGCTGAGCGGTTACAATGCTTACCTGGCATGCTTGAGGACATGGTTTCGAACCCCAGCACAATGCACACAACTTAGTGTTGGAGCAACAAAAGCCACAGGAAAAACTAAATAAAATTGGTTCTCTCTCTCTCTCTCATTGTTCACTGTCCCTCTCTCTTAAAAAAAATAATTACCTCGTATAAAATTGAGAAAAAAATGACTGTATTCAAATTTTGCTGAAATATTCTTTCTTAAATAAATGTCAGTCTTTTTTCAAATGCATATTTGGAATCCATTGAAATAATTATTTTCCTATTTCATTGCTTGAATTGTTTTGAACTTTTATTCTTTTTTATTATTGATTATTGCCTTGTATATCTGCTATTTATCACAATTTACATTCAAGTGATAATTTATTACTTTATAAGAAAGTGAGAATTTCACAAGTAAGCATCATATAAACCCAATGAACTTTTTCTTTGTACCAGGGATTGAACCCAGGAGCACCTCACCTCTGAGTCACATCCTTAGTCCTTTTTTTATATTTTGTTTTGAGAAAGGGTCTCAAAAATTTACTTAAGGCCTTGCTAATTTGCTGAGGCTAGCTTTGAACTTGTAATCTTCCCTTCACAACTTCCCAAATTGTTGGGATTACTGGCGTGGGCCACCACATTTGGCTATGAGCTTTTTTTTTTCTTTTTCTCTTTAAAGATAGATATTTCGCTGTGTACGTGGTGCTGGGGTTTGAACTTGGTTCCTCGTGCATGCCAGAGAAGTGCTGTAACCACTGAGTCACCGCTCCAGGCCCCTGAACTTTTTTTTTTTTTTTGATACATTTTGTTTCTACCTTTGGGAGCAACGTACAATAGATTAGCATTATTTTTCCTTAAACAGTTAGTGATATACATACCACAAATACACATGCTTATCTGTGGATATGTGTAGGTATAGCATTATATGTAAGATATACATGCATACGTATCAATGTACATGTATGTTTAATGTTGTATGCACACTTTAATGTGTATATTCATATGGTATTCAATGCATGTATGTGTTATACAGACACACAGATATCCATATTATTATGTATTTATACCTTCTCAATTTCATTAATATTTTTAAAAGAACTACATCTTTATCTGATGCCATTGCTTTAACTGGGGGAAATTTATTGAATGTAGTGCCCTTACATATGAATTCTCTTAGCTTCTTAGGTTTAACTGCTTGCTATTATCATAATTTTTTTCAAATTTGAAGTATTTTTGCTATTACTGGGTTTAAAATTATACAATGACTTTTTTTCCTGGAACTTCAATAATATTGTTCCACTATGTATTTACACTGTTTAAATTTCCAAGTCTTCTTGGATGTCATATTTAATGATTTCTATTACTTTTGGAACAATCTTAAAAATTATCTCTCAAAGTATTTCTACTGCCAATATTTTTCTTTCTTTTCTTCTGGTATCCCATTATTCCTATATTACATTAGTTGATAGTTTCCTCAGGGCTACTCTTTTAATATCACTGTAATTTTTCTTTGTATTTCAACTTAGGTAATTTCTGATAAATTGTTATGAAACTCTTGATACTTGACTCTTGGTCAAGTCTGCTATCAAATGCATTAAATAATACTTTCATTTTTAACAATTCTTATTTGATTCATGTTCATAGTTTTAATTTCTCTGCTGAGATTAACCTCTCTTTATGTGTGGTTTCCATTTTTTTCTATCAGATATTTTAGGAACCTATTTTTACAATTATTTTAAGGGTCCTTTTAAGTAATGTACCTGACATATGGGTCACATCTGAGTCAACTTCCATTCAGTGTTTCTTTTTCTTTGACTTTTAGCCCCACATAAGGAAACATTTACAACTCTTTCATATATTTTTCAAACGACACATTGAATACTGTGCTGAAAGAGCAATAGAAACTAAATTTTAAAATAGTGATCTCAGAAAATATCATGCTCCTTATTATTCCAGGCTATTAGCATAAAATCTGAGTCAAACTAATCTATAAGTGTGAATGTTACATTTGGTTTCTGTTGCTTAAGATCTAACTCACCAAAACCTTAAAATATTTTAGTGGACAGAACTATGACTAGGATATATATTGGAATTTTGAAAGAACAATATATCAGAGATATCCATTTGGTTTACTGTCCAGTCACTGTGAGCTATTGAAAGATTTCTCTTTCCCCATTTTCTCTCTCTCTCTCTCTCTCTCTCCTCTCTCTCTCTCTTTCTCCTTTTCTCTCTCACACATACACCCACACACCCACACACACAATTTGAGTAACAGAAGGTTTTTCATTTGGATGTAGAGAAAAATTAAGCAGAAGTATAAACATCTCCCCTATATGCAGAATCCCACCCTTGCAAGCCCTCTCCCTCACTATCAACATTCCCACCATAATGGAATATTAGTTAAAATTCATGAAAGTACATTGCCATCTTAGTATCATTCAACATATTTTACATCAAGGTTACTCTTAGTATTATATTTTCATGGGTTTCAACAAATGTATAATGATATGTATCTGCCTGTGATGTATCATACAGAATAGTTTAACTATCCTAAATATCCTTTTTACTCTGCCTGTACAATCAATCCTCCTCCCAATCAGTGATCTGTTTTTGTTACAATGAATTTTTTTCTACTTAATTGACACACAATATCTGTATATATTTATGGGACTACAGAGTGATAATTCAATAAAAGTACATGATATATAATGATCACATCATGGTAATTCCAATTTTCATTTCCTTGTAGTGTCTTTGTGTTTGGAGTCTTCAGATTCTTCTAATGCTTGATTAATTATATAACAAGTTATTGTAAACTATAATCACTGTGCTGTGCTATAGAATACTAAAGTTTACTCTTCCTAACAGAATTTTGTTATCCACTGTTTACCCTCCTTCTATTCCCTTTAACTTCATCCTTTCCTAGCCTTTAGTAATCACCATTTTATTCTCTTATTCTTTGATACATATATACATATTATATATATACATATACATTTAACCTCCACATGTGAATGAGAAAATGTGATATTTCTCTTTCTGTGTGTTATTTCACATAATATAATATCATCTAATTCCATCCATTTTGCCACAAATGAAAGGATTTCATATTTTTTAGGCTGAATAATCCCATTTCTAGGTGGGTACAAAAGAAGTGAAATCAGCCTGTTAAAAAAAAATATCTGCACCCCATGTTCGTTATAGCGCTATTCACAATAACTAAATGTGGAATCAACCAAAGTGCTCATCAGCAGCTGAGTGGATAAAGAAAATGTGACACATATACTGAATTAATATTATTTAGCCACAAAACTTTCCATAAAGTTTTATTGTAGAAAATTTCAGATAGAAAAGTACAGAGAAAAATACACACACACAGCCATTAACAGTGTTTAGTAATTTTCAAACCATGGCCAGTATCATTTCACTTATACATTTAACTTTTCTGCCCCTCTTGTACTAACT
This sequence comes from Aplodontia rufa, assembly GCA_004027875.1. Classification (NCBI taxonomy): domain Eukaryota; kingdom Metazoa; phylum Chordata; class Mammalia; order Rodentia; family Aplodontiidae; genus Aplodontia; species Aplodontia rufa. Next base: position 22,412 of record PVKS010019120.1, read on the forward strand.
TTAAGTAAATTTCATGTATCATATAATTTTATGCTTAAATACTTGTGTTTCTTAACATATAACAATCATGTAATACCACCAATTTACAAAACATGGTCAAGAATTCTTTAAAATTGACAAATACCCAGTAACTGTTCAAATTTCCCTGAATATCTCAAAATTTTAAGTTTTTACCAGCTGGTTTTCAAGTGTGATCTAAGGTCCACACATTATTTTGTAACCTGTTTCATAATTATTTTATTATCCTTCATTATTTTGTTATAATAAAATATATCTAGCATGAAATTTATCTTTTTAATAATTTTAAGTGTATATAATTTAGTGTTATTGTGGTAGTTAAACTTGGTTGACAATTTGCTTGAAGTGAGAAATGCATAGAAAATAAGTAAAGTACAATTTTAGGAGAATACCTGCCCTAAATGTGGCTACACCTTCCGGTAGGCTTGGGGTCTATGTGGGCTAAAGAGTGGGAGAGGAGAGTATAAACGTGCCCATGTCTTCATTTTTCTTGAGTGGTTGCATATTTTTGCTATTTCCATTGCCCAAAAACATAAAAGTCTAGCTTCTTCAGTCTTTGCGTACAAAGTTGGAAAACTTACTCTGAAGAGGGTTTCTAGGCCTTTCGCCATGGTCCCTTTCATTTTAAGGATCCACGCTTCCCAGACTCAGCAGCTAAACTACTGGTTTCCTTGGCTCTGTTGTGGGAATATCCTGTCTCTGATTGTGTAAGTCAATATAATAAACTCCCTCTTATAATTATATATGTGTAGATAGATAGATCTATAGATATATTTTATTGGTTTTGTTCTTCTAGAAAACCCTAATATGGATATTAATTACTTTCATCATGGTGTGCCACCAATCATGATCAACAATCTCCATAATTACCTCATCTTGCAAGAGTGAAATTCTATGCTCATTCTCTATTTTCCTCTCCCTTCAGCACCTGGAAGCCACTATTGTCTCTGTTCCTATGATTTTGTCTACCCTGACTAAATCATATAAGTGAAATTAAGCAGTACTCATCATTGTATGACAAGCTTATTTCACTTGGATAACTCCAACAAGCAAATCCATATTAAAGCATATATCAGAATTTTTTTTCCTTTTAAAAGCTGCACAATATTATAAACACACACATATGCATAATATTTTATATATAATACATAATAAAACATAATATTATATATACTTCCTATTTTGCTTATTCATTCATTTATTAGTGGTTGTTTCTATGCTTTAGTTATCATGACTAGTGCTATTATAAGCATGATTATACAAAATTTTTTTAGACCATGCTTTCAATTATTTTGAATATATTCCCCAAAATGAAGTTGCTACATTTTATGATAATTCTATTTTTATTTTTTTAAAGAGAGAGGGACAGTGAGAGAAAGAAAGAGAGAATCACTTTTATTTAGATTTTCATCTGGCTTTTGTTGCTCTGACACTTTACTGTGTACATGGTGCTGGGGTTCTAAGCTACAACCTTGTCCATGCCAAGTAAGCATTGTAACTGCTTAGCCACTACTCCAGCCCTCTTTTTATATTTTTCAAGAACTTTGTTCTTGCTTTCCACAGCATTGATACCATTTTACATATCCACTAACAGTGCAGATGAATTCTAACTCTTCACATCCTCTTTAACACTTGTTATTTTCTCTTGTTTTAATAGTAGCCAGCCTTATGGAGGCAGGGTGATGTCTCATTGTAATTGTTGATATATATTTCACTAATGATTAGTATATAACTTGGGCAAAATATTGATCAATTCCTTTGCCAAGTTTGAAACATCTAGGCTTATCAATTAGAATAGGAAAGACATTAAAGACCTTTGAATTGCAAAGGAAAAGATAAAATTATCTTGTTTATATATAGTGTAATAATGTATATAGAAAACTATATAGATTCCAGGAAAAGATTTGTTGGTGTAATAAATGAATTCATTAAATTAGCCAGATACAAAGTCAACATACTTAAACGTATTTAGAAATTAATTTAACCATTGAGGTGAAAATTTGTACAACAAAAAATACAGCTGATTATTGAAAAAGTGAAAGACGATATAAATAATAGAAACACATCTCATGTTCACAGAATGGAAGACATAATATTATTAAATGTTCATAGTGCCCAAAGCAATGTATCAATTTAATGCAATCCCTTTAATAACAACACCATGAACTTTTTTTACAGAAATCTAAAAGCCCATCATAAAATTCATATGGAATCTCAAGGAAATCCAAAGAACCAAAACAATCATGGAAAAGAACAAAGTTGAAGAATTCTCACCTTCCGATTTCAAAACTTCCTACAAAATTACAATAGTTACAATAGTGTGGTCCTCATATATAGGCAGATATAAAGAACAATTGAAAAGAGTAAAGGACCTAGAAGTAAGCCCTTACACATATCATAAAATTATTTTTTTGAAAGACAGATGGTGGCAAAATTAAGCTAGGCAGTGATTTCCTTTTCTCAAGAGTCCAAAAAGAAGCAGTGTATCACTGCAAAGCAGAGACTTGGGTCACAAAAGCTTATTGTAAGACTCTATTTTGCTTCGTATGAGATCTGAGGAGACTACAGTGGGGTAGCTTGTTTGGAAAACTCACTTCTAGAGCCTTGACCTCTGTTATCTGAACGGTGGAAGTGTAGGGGAGGGATGCCAGAGAAAGGCTGGGTGAACAATAAATGTACTAGCTTGACCTTGTTCACTCAAAGAAACAGTCAAAGGGACACTCATAACTTCAAAAATAAGGGTAAAACGGGGAAATATTTTTATTTGAGAAACACAACGGTCAGCTTGAAGCCAAGTCCTGAAGCAAGGGCTGGGTCCCACCCCAGAGCCTGCCAGTCACCTCACTGAATTATCACAGCATCAGTCAGAATAGTTCCATGCCCAACCACCTGCAAAGTGAGCCAGTGGAAACCCCCCTGCAGCAGAGGACCCTCTTGGGAATTGAGCTGGAGAAAAAAAAAATTTAAGAGAGATGGACAGTGAGGCAGAGAAAACAGAATCGATTTTTTTAATTTAGTTTTTCATGTGGCTTCTGTTGCTCTGAAACTTTGTTGTGTAAGTGGGGCTGTGATTTGAATCCACATACTCGCACATGTCAGGCAAGTGACATAACTGCCTAGCCATGGCTCCAGTCCCTGGAGAAAATTTCTACACATAACACTATCAGTGCTGGATCTCTGAAGCCCCTTTCCCCACACTCCTCTGCTCCCCAAAGGGATAGAGCTGGCTGAGGGCACTCAATTCCCAGGAATGGACCAAGATGCATAAATGTGCACTCATTAGATACTGGGAATGTTTTCTCCAGTGATAAAGTCCACTCACCCACAGGACATAGTGGCCAAATTTGTTGGAACTCAAGTATTAATTCATCAGTTTCCATTGCTAACACCTGTGCACCCACTGGACTGAGACAAAGCCCAGAGTTCTTCCAGCCAGGAGAAGACTTCTCCAATTATTGACCCCTAAAAGAAGAGACACACACCAACAGAGGCCTGGGACTGCAACCAGCATCAGAGTAACAAACCAAAGAGAAACCGATATAGAACTGGGAGAACTGCCAGAGGAAAGGGGTTGACACCAGTCTTAATAGGTGCAACCCACCTGAACTACCAATCCACTTTATACACATTAATTTTCTTGTAAATTCTACCCCGCCACTGCCGCTTTTTCTCTTTTCCCTTTTATCTTGGTGCAAATTAAGTAATTCTTAGTCTCTCTCCCTCTCTGCCTTTCACCTCCTCTCATTCTCCCCACCCTCCACTTTACCTCTCCCCTTTACCTAGTCTTCCTCTCATCCCCCTTCTAGCACCCAGGTAAGGTAATAATAAGGTTACTGATTAAACTACTAATCATTTAATCTATTCCAGAATTTTTGTTCTTGGTATTTAACCAAATTTGAGGAAATGAAAATAAAAATTGCCACAAATATTTATTCTCACAAGGCTGACTAGAACTAGAGTTGGCTTAGAGGATACCACAGTAAATGGGTCTCATAGCTTCTCTTAAAGAGGGACTAATATCGGAGTCAGCAGAGGTATCATGTTTACTTAAAATAGCAGTATCCAGAAATCCACCTAAGCCAGGTCCTGTAGGGTAAAGAAGGTCACGAAGTAAGCATTCACTTGAAATAAGGAAATAACGATACTAAAAAGTGAGTAGACATGCACACAATATTAAAAAACAAGGGAACCAAATAGCCCAAACTACCAGCACTCCATCCATGACAGAACAGTGTAAGAAATGTCAAAGAAGGAATTCAGAAAATTTATACTTAAATTGTTCTACGAGCTAATTGAGTAAGTAAGGGGTGGATACAGACGAAATACATTATTGAAGACTACTTCAATAAAGTGATAGAGAACGTGAAAAAGAATCAAATTGAAATCCTCAAAATAAAGGAATTTTTCTCTGGATGAAGAAATAAAATCATGTTTAAACATCATGGACTCTGGTTATTTTCTTTGAATAATTTTGATAAAACAGTACTGAGGAATGGAAAGTTCATAACCCAATATTTACCTTCTGCAATGAATAATATCCAAGGCAGTTATGGTTGTCAGGATCTTTACTTGGACTTCCACAGATTCAAAAAACTAAGGTTAGCTCACATAACCATTTTCCTGAGTTATTACACAGCTTTATATAAGGCCACACAGGCATTAATATACATTTAAGTTATTTTTTAAGCAATAGGGTAGGTTACATGGTTATATCAAATGGTAGACCAAAGACATGATAAAGAATAATAAAGAACTGTATACTTATTGGCCAAATTATACTATTATATTGTGTGCATATATGAATATGTAACAACAAATCCCTTCATTACATGAAACTTCAATACAGCAATAAAAAATGTGATAAAAAGAACTGTATATGTATATAACTTTTAATATAATAGGATTCAAACTTTACCTTTTTGATTTGGAAATAGTATTTTAAAATCAAGAGTATTTTCACTCTAATATCCAAGGAAACTGATTTCATTTATCCATTTTTTTTTTTGAGGGAAAGAATCAGTTCTATTTAGTTTTTCATATACTTTCGTTGCTCCAACACTTAGCTGTGTACATGGTGCTGGGGTTTGAACCTACATCCTGGCACATGCCAGGCAAGTGCAGTAACCGCTGAGCCACCACTCCAGCCCACTCATTTACTTTTTTTTTTTATTTGATATTTGAATATTTTATTTTATTTTTTCATAAATTTATTTGTTGAACATTCAAACAAGCTTCTAATGAAATAATATAATATACATATAAATTCTGAAAATTAGATTTACCTACCCCCTAGAGCCCCTCCCAATTACCCAGCCTCATACCTCTCCACCCCTCCTTTCCAACACATCTCTACAAATGCCTTAGGTTGTGTGACATTACACCTTATCCAGATTTAATATACGATAATAGACCACCTTTTTCAATGGCCAGTGTCTAGATCTAACTTCCACAGATGAGTGAATACATTCGACCCTTGCTTCTCTGGGTTATGCTGATTTCACTCAGCATGATTTCTTCCATAGTCATCCATTTACCTTCAAAGGCTGCAATATCTTTGTTTCTAATTGCTGAGTAAAACTCCATGGTATATATGAACCACAGTTTTTGGATCTATTCATCCAGTGAGAGACATGTAGGAAACTTCTTGACTCTTTTGATTATTTCCTTGGCAGTGCAAAAGCTTTTTAGCTTTATGGCATCACAATCACTGATTTTTTATTTTATTTCCTTCACTTTAGGAGACATGTTGAGAAAGTCTTTGCCTACTCCCAAATGCTGAAGTGTTGGACCTAATTTGTCTTCTATCAGTTGCAAGGTAGCTGGTTTAATTCCAAGCTCCTTGATCCATTTTGATTTGATTCTCGTGCAAGGAGAAAGATATAGGTCTAATTTCAACTTTCTGCAAGTGGCTGTCCAGTTTGTCCAGCACCATTTGCTGAAGAGGCTGCCTCTCCTCCATGTAATGTTTTATCCCCCTTTTTTCCAAAATCAGATGTTTAAAGATTTGAGGGTTGTTTCACGGTCTTCTCTTCTATTTCATTGATCTTCCTTCCTATCTTGATACCAGTGTCATGCTGTCTTTTTTACTACTGCTCTATAGAATAGTTTTAGATGTGGTATGGCAAAACCTCCTGATTGGTCTTTCTTGCTTAGTAATGTTTTGGCAATTCTAGATTTCTTATTGTTCCAAATGATTTTGAGAATTGCTTTTTCTATGTCTGTAACGAATGACATAGGTATCTTTATATGGATTGCATTAAATCTATATAGAGCTTTTGGTAGAATGGCCATTTTTCTTATATTAATTCTACCTAACCAAGAGACTGGGACATCTTTCCATCTTCTTAGGTCATCTTAGATTTCATTCTTCAATGACCATTAATTTTCGTTAGAGAGATCTTTGATTTCCCTTGTAAGGTTAATTCCCAAGTGCTTTTTGCTTTTTGAAGATATTTTAACACATACTCAAAAGAAGAATATCACATTTGTATAGTCTATATGACTTTACTAATGAAAACATCATTTTAAAAATGTGTGATTCTTATTGTATTAATATTTGATTCCAAACTCTGGAAATAAGCCCTTCTTGCTTTCATTTTAATACATGACCCTAAGAAACAACTAAAAATTCAAATAATTACTTTGGAGATCTTGTTTCTAAGCACATTATTCAAAAATTCAAATAGTTAAATAGTCTATCTACCATTTGAAATTATCCACATCAATACTACTCTACATGTTTTAAAGACCTATCTGCCATAAATTTAAAGAAAAGTGAAAAAGGTGTATAAATAATGATGAATAATTATCATTAATCTAAAAGTATTATTAAAAGCAAAATTAAACACCCAAATGAGAATATTCTTTTAGAGTTCTATTTTATTTATGTCTAAGAACATTGTCTGTATTTTAAAAATTGCAGGTTAAATATTTTTTTCATCTTTCACCAGATCTACTAGCAGACTCAGAAAATCAAATTCATAGCCTTGATCTGATTTTGAAATACTCGGTAAAAAAATCTGATTTAACTTCCAGAATCTATGGAAAGAATGAGATATAGCTTTGTGAATTTGTAGCCAATTAATTGAAATCTTCAGAATTAATTGAGCATTTTGGCACATGAATTGGATAATAATAGTAAAATAAACAACATGTGGTAGGATTGTATAGAGCAATAAAACCGCTTGCAAAGTATTTATAATTTATTATTATTATTATTTTAATTCTGGTATCTGGGATTGAATCCAGGAGTCTGTAACCACTAAGGTACATTGCCAGCCTCTTTTATTTTTTATTTTTATTTTTTTAAAGAGAGAGGGACAGTGAGACAGAGAAAGAGAATAACGATTTTATTTAGTGTTTTTTTTTTGTGTGTGTGTGTGCGTGACATTTGTGGCTCTAACACTTCGTTTTATACATGGTGCTGGGGTTTGAACTCGTGTCCTCACACATGCCAAGCAAGCGTCATAATTGCTGAGCCACCGCTCCAGCCCTCTTATTTTTTATTCTGAAAGAAATTCTCACTAAGTTGCTTGGGACCTCTGTAACTTGTTGAGGCTGACCTTGAACAGGTGATTCTCCTGCCCTTGCCTCCAGAGTCTCTAGGAGTACACTTGCGCACCACTACTGCAGCCTCACTTACAAAGTATTTAAAAACGCAAAATTTCTAATTTTGAATGATATGAAATTTACCACCTTTTCTTTCTTTGCATGAAGGTCAAACATGTTCTATGCTTCACATTAAATAAAGCCTAAGCAATACGTAACCAAATATTCTCAAATTGGAGTTTGGTTTTATAAATAATTGATACTTTGTGAGATATTACATTATATAACACATCAAGTACTCTGTGAATATCAGTGTCCCGACTCATTCTACACCACATAGACAAAATATAACTCTTACTTTCTATTTGCATAAATAAAATACTTTTCCTTTCAATTTTCCCAGTAATACAGACTACCATGAAATATTCTATAAATGTTATGGTGATTGAATCTGGCTTTGCATCATTTTTCTTGAGGAATGTCAGGTTTGCTGTTAGTGTTGCCTCATGAATATGTATTTTTTTAATAAAGAGAGAGGGGACAGTGTGAGAGAGAGAGAGAAAGAGAGAACCAATTTTATTTAGTTTTCACATGACTTCTATTGCTCTGAGTCTTTGCTGTGTACCTGGTGCTGGGGTTTGAACCTGTGTTCTCGTGGGTGCTGGGCAAGCAACTGCCGAACTGCCACTCCAGCCCCATGAATATGCATATTAATATTGATTTTGAATTTGCTTGCAGGAGTGCACCCAAAGATTCAGTGTTCTAAAGCATCATGAGGTGAGTGTATTACTTCTATATAAAAAGTTTGTAATTTTACACATTGCAATATGCATTGCTCTCGCTGGCCATAGAGAATAAATAATTATATTGCCTGCATTTAAATTTCAAGTAATCTGTTTGTGCATTTCATTCAAATTTAATATACTCTTTCTGAACACTTCTGAGTTTTGATTTTTCAAAGAACAAAATCAACAGATTGCTTAAAATGAGTCCCCTTTTAAAACAATGTGTAAATTTCTTTTTGCAAAATAAAAAATTAATTATGCTTTTATTTAACTTCATCATATACTTACTAAGAACCACTCTTTCACTATATATTCTATTAGATAATTCAGTTTGTTTAATTGAACTTAACATAATTATATCAAAGTTTTTTCTACTTTGTTTCCTCCTTCTCTTTAGCCCAAAGGTCACAAGGATTTTAATTAATTTTCTATGATTGTCATCAAATAAGAGCTACAGAGAAAGAGGTAAGAGTAGCTAAGGACCATTGACTAATGAAGTTATGAATAATAAATTCCTTTCTCAGAGAGGCCAAAATACTTCTTGAAATTTATGCTAGGTGAGTCTATTTTCTTCCAGATAATAAGTAAGATGTGTACCTTTCCTTTCCATATTTTCATTGGTGTGTGGTCAAATATTCTCTTGCAAATGCTTATCATTGCCTAGCATGTTCAAGGATGTAGGTTCAAACCCCAGCAACACGTACACAAGGAAGTTTCGGAGCAATGAAGCCACATGAAAAACTAAATAAAATTGATTCTTTCTCTCTCTTTCACTTTCTATCTCTCTCTCACTGTCCCTCTCTTTAAACAAACAGAGAGAAGGACAGTGAGAGAGAGAAGAAGTGAATCAATTTTCTTAAGCTTTTCATTTGCCTTTCATTGCTCAGGCACTTCATTGTGTGCTTGGTACTGGAGTTTGAACTCGGGACCTCATGCATGCCAGGCAAGCACCGCAACCTCTGAGTCACTGCTCCAGCACCTGCAGTTTGTTTTTAAGTCATGTAACAGGCAGGGGAATAGGAAATGCCTTGAATATAATAATTTAGTTTGAAGAACATAAAGACTATTATAAATATATTTAGTTCTTTACCATTAAAATACTTCGAAGTCAATCCTGAGATTTAATTTTCTGTTCATGTATCTTCTCTCAAACTGTAAATATTTTATGGGCAGTATTTTGATTATGCAACTTACCAAAATTAATGCAAATGTTTTAAAAACATTTAAACACATAGCTGAGATAATTATTTTAATACATAAGATCATTATTAGTTTTAACAAATAATTTAAATTATCAAAATTTGGAAACAGATTACTCTGTAAATAGAGAATCTAAGAAGAACATGGAATTAAGCTATACTAATTTAATATGTCTCACCCAGGTCTTTCTTGTGTTTTTAACAATGATGATTATTTTGTCCCTCTGAAAAGCTTTGCTTAGTTTTTATTCATTAATGAAATAGTCGTCAATAAATTCTAACATATGTAAATCAGGCCAAGTACACTGCTTGAAACATCAGGGACAAAGATATTCAGCAAAATTATTGGATGTATGCTTACCATAGTATTAGACGCTCATTTATTTACCATGAAATACCATTTAGTTGTATTAGCTTGATTGGAGAGGTGACAAAGTATCACAAACTAGATGGCTTAAACAATAGACAATTTTTGTATCAATTCTGGAGTAGAAATCTGAAATAAAGATGTTGGGAAAAAAAAAAAAAAAACTAAAAGAAATACTGCCAGGAAGTATTCTGTATGCCAATACAGAAAGTTTTGATTGTGAATGTCATTTTCAATGGGGAAATCCTTTTCCAGCAGAGATCTGTAAGTAGAACACAAGTCACTCCTTCACTTCTTAAGAATAAGGCACAATGGGCAAGCAATGTTCTAAAAGAGACAAAGTGCTTAGTTGATCCATACCCGTTGTTCCTTCTAGGGATCCAATCAGACTGTATCTCTCCTTTACCTTGTGGTGGTTTGCCATGACAATGAAGAGGCCTTCAGCTGTGTGTGGGTTTGCTAATAGCCTTTGCCCAAAAGCAAGATAAAAGTTCCATTGTTTCTGTGCCAGAAAGTAGTTTTAAATCGTGGAGCCAATGCAGCCATGAAGGTAGGCACTACTATCTCAGAGGCTGGGGAATGAGGGCCTTACTCTCCTGGTGGTAACATTTCTCAGCTCCTTGAGAAATACAGGAAAAATGGCAACAAGCTTTTAGATTTGCATCTCAAAGGTTTTGAATGAGTTTACAATTACATTTTTTTTCTACTTTAAATGCTCTAAGGAAAAGGAGGTCAGAGCCTTAGAGCAGAAGCCTGGCTACAACAATTCAGACGAGAGGAACTCAGTCAGATCACTTCTTCACCAGTATCAGTAATGTACCCTCCAACCAGAAAGCAAGCTCTTGGGAGGAATTTCATCTTTTGTGGTGATTTCATCCAGAAGAGAGAGTAGCACCTGGATCAAAGCAAAAGCTGTTAGAAATACAAGAGAATCATATGTAATAACATTTTGCTGAAAAACCTTTCCAGCTCATATTCACAAAAGAACCATGTGCATTTCTAGATTTTTTAAGTAAGGTAACAGCCACTGTTTTGCATGGTTTGGATTCCTCTTATTTCAGCATCATTGAGGGTCTGCTCTGTGAGGATCACGAAAGGATGCTAACTTGCAAAAGATTTAAACTCTCCCTCTGTGGTTTAGATTGAAGAGTTCAGTGGATTTTGTTTTCCCTCTCTGTTAGATTCTGTAGAATATCTTACACTAATTCATTTCTGGGGAATGTTCTTTTATTTGTTTTTAAACAAAGCACTTTGTGCACTTTATGATCCTTATTTTGCCTATTGCATTATTCTTACTATGAAGTAAAGAGCAACTTGTGTTTCTCTTCTAAGTCTCATCTGGAGATGGATTTTCTCACTCAAAAGAAAATACACAGACAAAACATTTTGTACTGGCATCCAGGTATACCCCTCAGCAGTGTTTCCTTAACAGTCTCATCTATTCATATCCCGTGGGCTGGGCTGCCTGTTCATTATTACTAAGAAAATATATAATTACTTCAAATTTGGCTCTTTTGATATTCAGGATATAAAGAAATATGAGATTTTCTTCCTTTGAAGCAACTGCTGTAATATCTACCTATCTTTCGCAAGGTATTCTAAATAAATCTTCCAAATCAGTTAAAAATCAATTAAATGTATTACTTTGGGTTATATTGTCCTCCATGATTGAGCTGTCATTTGACCTGATTCTTTTCATTCTATCCATCCCTGCCTATCCATACATAAAGTAATAAGTGCCACGTCTGTTAATCTAGGAACGGAAGTTTTCAAGATAGCAAATAAGATTTTTTTTTCTTTTTCTGATCCACATGTCTGTTTTTCTTTTTTAAACTATGTTTTACATCCCATTAATTTCAATACTTGTTTTATGAGATTTACTGCTCCTTTTGTTAGACTTTTTGTTAAATATGGTAGTGATGTCAAAGAACAGAGCAGATATATGTGAGGACACAAGAAGCAATGGTTCCATTCTGATAAGACAGCAGTTGTAGGCAAACTACCAAAAGGGAAAAAGAATATAGCTGCTTACAATTCTAATCTCTGCTGCTCAACCAAGCAGACCAAAGGTAGCTGCTGCTGTGAAAGAAGCCTGTAGCTATCTCCCTTTGAGCCACCAGGAGGGAATCATCATTTTGAGGGGGAAAAAAAGCAAGAAATAAGAGAAATTGCTTTGAGGGCTTGGAAAGGAGAAACAATAATACAAGTATCAGTTGCTATATAAAAAAGAATTGTTGAGCAATAAAATTTACTTGTAAAGATACCAGAGAGGATCCTAATGTGATTTGAAACTGACTTTAATTTTGTTAAGTGAAAATATAATAATAAAATAAATAGGTCAAAAATTATAGAAATATCTAATATGTGTGCATAGTAATTCTATAGATTGTAAATGAGATAACAAATAAAATAATAAAAGCTCTAATAAATACATCTCTTTCTCGCCTCCCATTCCAAGTTCTAGCAAATCCTTAACTAGCCAGGTTTCATTTCTAATATGACTCATTATCTTTTCTCTGTTGGCTTTTCTAGCCCTACAAAGCAAATTTCCAATAGACCTTGACACATTTTCACTTCCATTTAAGGGGGATAAAGGCTCCGGCATGCACACTGATGGAAATTAATTTCATCTAAATGCTCTTAGGCCAGCTATCTGGAAATGTAAATACTCATACTGTAAATTTTGTTGCCAGAGGTTTTTTTCATTACTAGCAGGAGCTATGACCAGATTATAAGAAAGCAGCAAAGTACTAATGAAAAAAAAAGTAATTGGCTTTCTTTATCATATTATTTACGTGTATCAGCTGCATCATTGCATTAGCAGGGAAATGTGTCCACTTTCCACAAAGGTTTCCTTTGCAGCTTTGCACTAATGTCAAGTGATGGAAAGATGATCACATTTGATGGGTGAGATTAAGCCTCAGAACGAGGCCTGATAATGATGATGAGTCCTGTGCATCCAGCAGGGAATTCATAACTGCAAACTTGAGCTAACTTGAGACATCTTTTTAGTCCCTTATCAAGAAACTACAAAACAATAGGTATAGTTTTTAACATATGAACTTCCATGACTGACTTTATATAACCTAAATAATCTTCAGCAATTTCTTATGCATATCATGATATTTAGCATTTTTTAAACTTTTATATTTACTTTATTGACATATAAAATACACCAGTTTTCCTGTACAATTTAATGATCTTTGGCAAGTGCATACCCTCAGGTAGCCACATTTGCAATCAATCTGTAGAACATGACCTGAAGTCCAAAGAATTTCATCAAACCAGCATGTAGTCAATTCTATACCCCAGCAGCCCGTGTATCCACTCATCTGCTTTCTGCCATTATTGATTTGTTATGACTTTTTCAGACTTTGATATAAATGGAAACATTCCATATGAGTTATTTTGTACCTAGCTTCTTGTACCAGCACAGAATCTTTTGCAGAAGATACAAAAAATATTTCTATGAATGAATAATAAGCTTATTGTTATTCATTCCATCATATAAGTACAGCATGACATGTTTACCCATTTGCCTATTAATGGACACGTGCTGTGTCAAGTTTTGAGTTATATGAATAAAGCTGCTATGAACATTTGATTATGGGTCTATAGGAGACAAAGAATTTTGTTTTACTTGGGTAAATATCTAGGGATGGAATCAGTGTAACCTAAAATACTTAGTGGTGGGTACGGGTAAAATTTATGTGGACCTTTGGGTATGTGATGTGTTGGGACTGCTCTGGCTGATCATCTTTAGGGGTTTCTTAGGTGCCTGCCAGACACAGAAAGAAAGGTCTGGGACAAGTGATGGTTGGGTATGACCTGTTCTTGGCCGGGTGTTCCCACACAGGGATATACTGGGCACCTGCTGGGTCAGCCTGGGACCAGAAGAGGCCTGGGCTGGTGTGTCTGGTGGGCACAGGCTGCTCCTCAGAACTATCCTGGGTGGGTGGTGGGATGTACCAGAAGAGATCTGGGCCAGTGATTTGGGTGTGCAGGGGTCCTACCCCAGGGCTTTCCTGAGCATGTGCTGGGGCTGGATCAAAAGAGGCCTGGGCTAGGCATCAGGTGGGCTGGAGCTGCTTCGAGTGGGAGTCCTACCCAGGGCTATAATGGGTGCGTGCTGGGCCTGGACCAGAAGAGGCCTGTGCCCGTGCATAGAGCATCAACATCTTATTCCTTAATAAAGAGATTTTTCCTGATTCTATCTTACAGCTTCCATAATCAAGCAGTTCAGAGTGCTGAACAAAAGCTAATTTTAGGGGCTTAAGTTTCTCACTCATAGAAAACATAACTTTAGAGTTCTTAACCATTAAAAATTGGTATAGCTATCAAGATTCATGATCACAACATTCCAGAACATGTGTATCATTTTCTGTTTTAGGAACTTGAAGCAGATAAAGGAAAAACATTGATGAGAAACAACTGAGGCTGCGGCTAACGGGATGACTTAGAAATATCTAAATATGACCTAGTTTTACATAAAGTGAAGATGTAACTTGAATCCTTATCAAGTTAAATGACAGAAATATCTTAAAGCATAGCAAGAAACTTTTTTATTTCATTAGCTCTAAAGAGAAAAATAAAAACACATTTATTTTTCCAGAGCTCACGTGGAATGTTTTAAATAATCAGGTAATTTACATTTTTTAAGAGAGAGGGACAGTGGAAGAGAGAGAATCATTTTTATTTAGTTTTTCATGTTTTCATTGTGCCACATTTATTTGTGATGTGATGCTGGGGTTTGAACCCACGTACCTCTTCATGCCCGACAAGCACAACTATTGCTCAAGCCCAGATACTTTACGTTTTGAATCTCTGACCAAGAAAATAAAAAAAAATAGAACCAAACAAACAAACAAAAAAGGTAACAAAAAATTACCTTTCTGATAAACAAAAGACAAAGAATACTCCTTTTAAGCCTATAGAGGTAATTTGTGTTATGACAGAAATAGTCAACCCCTTACCATTCGGTCTAACAATCAAGCATTTGTTTTTCAGCTTAGCGAATACCACTTCTTGTGTCCTCATTGGATAAATTTGATGTTACCTCACTTATAACAGAACAGGAAATATACCTGAAATAATGCATTATTTTTTCTACAAATAGCATTTTATATACATACTCCCTACACGGATATTTTTATCTGTATGTATTCTTTTATTGATTATTTTCAATACAACAAACAACACACACTCATATCATATACTCACTTTACTAGCTTTCTTTTTTTTTCATGTTTTATTGAGAAATTTATTTATTGAACAATCATACAAATTTTAACAAAATAACATATAATGTATATAGATTCTGAAAATTGGATTTACCCCTGAGAGTGCCCCCCCCAATTATTCACCTTTATCCCTCCCTTCCCCTTCCCACAACACCTCTAAAAAAAGTATTAGGTTGTGTAACATTACATGATATCTGGATTTAACACCTGATATTAGACCACTTCTCTTAATGGCCAGGGTCTAGTTCCAGCCTCCATAGATGTGAAGACATTTGACCCTTGGTTTTCTGGGTTATGGTGATTTCACTGAGCATAATTTCTTCCATAGCCATCCATTTACCTTCAAAGGCTGCAATATCATTGTTTCTAATTGCTGAGTAAAATTCCATGTATATATGTACCACAGCTTTTGGATCCATTCATCCAGTGAGGGACAACTGAGATGTTTCCATGATTTAGCTATTGTAAATTGAGCTGATATGAACATAGATATTGCTGTGTCACTATAATGTGCTGATTCTAAATCCCCTGGAAAGATACCCAAGAGTGAAATAGCTAGATCATATGGTGGTCTCATCCCTAATTTTTTGAGGATTCTCCACACTGCTTTCCAAAGGGATTATACCAGTCTGCAGCTCCAACAGTGTGTTAGTGTACCTGTCTCTCCACAGCCCCTCCAGCATCTATTATTGTTTATTTTCTTCATTTTTGCCATTCTGACTGGCATGAGGTGAAATTTTAATGTAGTTTTCATTTGCATTTCTCTGATTACTAGAGATTTAGAGCACTTTCTCATGTATTCATTGGCTTGATCAATGTCTTCTGTTGAGAAGTTTCTATTTAGCTCTTTGGCCCATTTATTGATTGGGTTGCTTGTGTTTTTGTAGTTTAGGTTTTTGAAGATTTTGTAGATTCTGGATATGAGTCCCCTGTCCAAGGAATTATAGTCCATGATTCTTTCCATTTCCGTAAGAAACCTCTTGACTCTTTTGATTGTTTTCTTGGCAGTGCAAAAGCTTTTTAGCTTTATGGCATCCAATTCACTGATTTTTGACATTACTTCCTTCACTTTAGAAGACATGTTGAGAAAGTCTTTGCCTACTCCCAAATGCTGAAGTGTTGGACCTAATTTGTCTTCCATCAGGTGCAAGCTAGCTGGTTTAGTTCCTAGCTCCTTGATCCATTTTGATTTGATTCTCGTGCAAGGAGAAAGATATGGGTCTACTTTCAACTTTCTGCAAGTTTCTGTCCAGTTTGTCCAGCACCATTTGTTGAATAGGCTGTCTCTCCTCCATGTAATATTTTGTCCCCCTTTGTAAAAAATCAGATGTTTAAAGATTTGAG
>PVKS010019121.1:0-38926 GCA_004027875.1 Aplodontia rufa
GATAAGATGTAATGCTTTACAATCTAATACTTTTGTTTAGAATTATAAAGGGAAAGGGAAGGGAGGGATAAGGGAGGGTAATTGGGGGGGGCACTCCTGGAGATAATTGCAATATCCAGAATATTTACACATTTTATACACATTTTATATTATTTTGTTAAAATCGTGTAAGGTTGTTCAAAAAATAATAAAAAAAAAATGGC
Source organism: Aplodontia rufa (assembly GCA_004027875.1). Lineage (NCBI taxonomy): Eukaryota > Metazoa > Chordata > Mammalia > Rodentia > Aplodontiidae > Aplodontia > Aplodontia rufa. The sequence continues at coordinate 204 of PVKS010019121.1, forward strand.
TGTGAATTTTCCAAAGGTAACAATAGGCACAGAAGTGGAGCTCCAGGAAGCTCAGAGGATAAATGCCAAGAAGTCTACACCTCCTCAGAGGATATTCCAGCTGTGGAAATTGTGAAGGAACGTGAGTAGGGAGGAAACACATCAGAGGAACAAGAACAGAGATTACGTGAGACTTCTATTCAGAAGCCTTGCAAATAAGAAGCAAGTGGAGTGAAATATTTAGTGTTGAAAGGGGAAAAGTAATCATCTGGAGTTCTGTATGCGGTGAAATTATCTTCCAGGACAGTCAATAGTGGAATAACACATTGAAAATATCCATGTATTTCTGAAATAACCCATGGATCAAAAAAGAAATTTCAAGAAATATTAGATAATAGTTTACCTGAAAAAAATAAAAATGCAAACTATCAAAATTTGTGGATGCAGCTAAAGTATCTGTGAGGGGAAATGACATTGAGAGTGCTAAATGCTTATTTTAGGAATAAAAAAAGTCTCAGAATAATAACTTGAGCTCCTCCTTTAAGAATAAATAGCTAGGGGGCTGGAGCGGTGGCTCGGCTGTTAAAACAGCGCTTGCCCAGCACGAGTAAGTACATGGGTTCCAACCCCAGCACCAACGTACACAACTGTCAGAGCGATGAAGGCCATGTGAAAAACTCAATAAAAATTGATTCTCTCTCTCTCTCCCTCTCTCTCACTGTCCTGTCTCTCTCTCTCTTTTTTTTTTTTTTTAAAGAATAAATAGCTAGCTTTTTGAAAAGATTGATAATATAAATGTTTGGATAGACTGGCAAGGAGGAATGAAAAAGACAATATTGGTGATATTAGGAATCCAAAAAGGTATTCCACTATAGTCACTGCTGACATTACAAGGATAAGAAGAAAATACTTATAACTGCTTTATGCCCAGTTTTTGGAAGAACCTACCCAAATTGGACTCTTAGATGAAAATATTGCAGTTTCAGGTTGCCATGTTCCAAAGTATTTGGACATCTTCACTTCTGTTCTCACAATGAGAAAAATGATCAGGATGGTCTCATTACTGAATTCTATTAAACATGTAGGGAAGAAATAATACCAATTGTACCTAACCTCTTTCAGAAAATAGAAGAATTGGTAACACTTTCCAACTCATTTTCAGAGATAATCATTACTTTGATATCAATATCTGATTAAAACATTACAAGAACACCATAATGAGAAGCCTTCAACATTCAAATTTTAGAGTAGCCATTATTTGCCTAAACTTGAAACTCAATCAAATTAAAAAAATGAGAGAAAACAACTTTAGATACATTCATACCACTAAGGACTAAAAAAAAAAAAAAACTAACAATATTATCCCCCCCAGAAATTTTATGATGCGGAGCTTAATGAGCAAACCATGGGTTAAATTTAATGGCCATAAGCTTTATATTACAAAAATAATCATAGATGAATAGTAAAGTTAGATTTTATATTTCCAGAAAAATAAAGTTATATAGTTTATACCCCCTGGTTTTAAAAGTTTTTGCAAAATGAGCAATCAGGAAAATGTGGTACTGGCATCCAGATAAACATAAGTCAATGAAATGGATTTGAGATTTGAGAGGGGAAAATGAAATAAAACTTTCAATTTCTGGTCAATTAATCTTATGCCGTTTTCTAAGAGAATTGAATATGGTAGAGAATAATATTTCCAATAAATGTTATTGATGCAATTTAATATTCACATTCAGATTAATGCAGAAGAATTTGATTCTTTCCTTATACTATACACAGATATTAAATCAGAATAGATCACCAACTTAAATATAAGAATTTAAACTATGAAACTCTTGGAAATAATGAGGAATCAATCATTGTGGTCTTGAGTTAAGCAATGATTTCTTAGATATGACATAAAAGTAAAACTGATGATGTAGAAACACATAATTTGGACTATATCAAATTAAAAATATTACTGCTACTAATTGCATCAATAAAATAAAAATACAACTCATAATTCTAAAGAATATTTGCTAAATTTATATCTGATTAAGCACTTTCATCCAGAATATAGAAAAAGCAGATATAACTCAAGAATAAATCACAAATAACCCCATTAAAAATGGGGAAATGGTCAACGTATGACTGGATATGAAAACACTGACTACAATGTGTTCATTGATCTTATTAAGGAATACACCTACGTCCCAGGAGATACGGCTGGCTTTGTCACTGACAGAGACATTCCAAGGCAGAAGCTAGACAGTTCATGGTAAGATTGTTCAGTTCATGAATAGTCTCCAACTTTGCTATTGAGATAAGTGTATTTGAACCCCCTTTGTGTTCCTCTGTGGCGACTAAGAACAACTCTGAGAGCTATTTTGGTCTTTCATTTTCTCTTTCTTTCATAGTGGATGCTTTCCAGCAGATGTAAATGTATCCACATTCTTCTAATTGAAAACTCCTCCTCTTTAGTGTGATTATACAGTTCCTTCTAGATCTCAGACTAGTCAGCCTGCCCATTTGGAGCAAAATTGTAAATAAATATTTGTCTTATTATATTCCTGCTACTATAACAAAACACCTTACACTGTGTAACTTATAAATAATAGAAAATTTTTTCCTCACGGTTCAGGAGGCTGGAAAGTTCAAGATCAAGACATCATAGGAGTCAGTGTCTAGTGAGGGCTGCTCTCTGCTTCAAGGATGGTGGAAGGAGTTGAGGGGCAAATGCCTCCCTCACACTCTTACAGAGCCACTAATCCCATTCATGAAGGCATCATTCTCATAATTTTGTCACCTTCTAAAGATCCTACCTCTTCACATTATCAGAATGCCAATTAAATTCCAACATATGAATCTGGGGGACACTTTCAGAACACTGAAATATTTTTGTCTGTTTCAATGCAAACCCTTTTAGAACTTACTTTCTTATATGAATAGAAAAAGGAACAATTAGATATGTGACCCACTTCACGTAATGCACTGAGAATTTATTAATCTGATCTAGCAACTATATAACTTGCAGTAGGGGAGCTGTAATGGATGCCACTATTTGGTTGAGTTTTCAGGTGAATGCAATACTCCCTGGGATTCATTGGATTTTCCAGGGGAACAGAGTGGAATTTCTAAATGTAAATATGAAAGGGACTGTCAACCTTGTATCCTATGGTTCTTTAATCATAACACTAATCCCTGCTGCCAGTCTCTGTGTCCCAAGTTAATTTAACCTGAACTAATTGAAGAGGCTTCCATTTGTCTCCCTCTCCATGCCCCCAACCCTAAGATAGCTTTTATCCAACAGGCTAAGAACCCATGTGGTTTTAACTCAATGCCTATCGATTCCAATTAGAGAATCAGGGACTAGGGAAATGACCACTGAATGAATCTGCAAACTGACTGGACATTTTCCAGAACTCTTTATTACCTGGTCCCACAAACGCACATTCAAAAAGTGGGCCCATGATGACTCTCTAGACCTCCTGATTTCAATGTGAACCCAAGTCCTACATCCCTTTGTCCTTAACCTGTTGGATTACTCATTTTCCTAAAGTGTAGTAACCTAAGTAAATGGCCATCAGTTGCTTTTGAGGAAGATCCAGGAAACATTAGCATATATAACACTGGGAAGACATTACCACGTGCAATGACTCCAGGGACCACCCAACTGCTGCCAGGTGTGGTTTCCAGACCTTAACATTTGACTCAGGCTCAGGAAGGGAGCAAGTAATGGTAATGTTTCATCCGAGCAAGCGCTTTCAATCTCTAGCTCCATCAGCCTTACCTTTCAAGGGAGAGTCATTTATTTAAAATTACATAAACATACACAAATATTTCCAAGGACAGGAAATACCAGAGTAATTTCCTCTAGAAGAAAAGATAAGAAAATAGAAGAATTTTAAATATAAAGACTTGAAGTTATAATTTCCTATTACATAAAAAAGTATTTTGGTTGTTTCCATTGACATTGTCAAAGAGTTAGACACTGACATCCTTTACTGCTTTCCAGGAGGGGGACATTCCTGTCTAGAGCAGTGTCTGATACTTAATATATTATTTCTGTGAACTGTCAGGTTTACTATTGTAACATTTAAAAATCTTATATTTTTGACCTTACAAGATAACTTGGAGTTTTGTCTAGGGGCCTATAGAATAAATGTTAACCACAGATTCTTGCAAATATACACGTTAGTTCACAAGTTAAATGTTAAAATGATGATATGAGGACTTAAGAAAGACAAAATCAAGAAAACATGATAAAATTTATCAAGCAATATGAAGTTGAACATTTTTACTTTAGTTTTGTTATTATTGCAAGGTTAACCTGAGAATTATTATTGCATGTATAAATATAGATAACTAATTAATACCAGCAAATGTTAATACTTCAGAACACAGAAATTAATGCAAGTATTGAAGAAAGACTTTCATTTAATATCCAAGCATAAATTTAATAAAATCAAGTCTTTCTTCAATACCTGCATTAATTTCTGTTTGTCTCTAAAGAATTAAGGCAATAAGATAATATTTCAGAATGTTCATTTCTTTTCAGTAATTAGGTAAAGTACATCAAGCAAATATCAAAGCTAAGCCCTTATATTTGCAATCATTCCAGTGGCACAGGGAAAAATCCTTCAACAATAACACGCATGCCTTCTCCTCAGTTTCAGATGAGAAAACAACTAACATTGACATGACTGAGGAAATAAATATTAAGGGCAGAGAAAAAGAGTCTAAGTTATTTTTTACATTCCTGTGTGTGTTTTAAAATTATGAGCATAAATAATTATGTAATAATGATGAAAGTAAATATTTTAAAACATTAAAGTCTTCATGTTTAAAAAATCTTCAGTTGTCTTTGTTTGCATTTAACAACAGCCTGAATTTATGCTGGTGAACATTCCTCAATGTTTATTTGGATGTTTGATTACAGGGCAACTTCACACTGAACAGTAATGAAGATGATATATGACTACATGGGAGTCAAGCAGAAGTGAGACTTCTTACATGCTACGGACACTACCTCCCCCTGAAGACCATGGTTTCCCGTTTGCATGAAGTGTTATGGGCCTTAGTTGACAGCAACTGCTAGTCAACTGCAATTTTTCATTGCACCATCATGGAAGCCAAGGCCCACTTATCACCAGGAAGAATAAAGGACATGTCACTGTATATGTGACTTCATTAACCATTGGTGCTTTTTTTTAACAAAAAGATACCAGACTTGAATCCATGTTTCAGTAAAATAAAGACAAGTTATTGAGACAAACATTTTAGATTAGGTAGAGAGACTTCGTTGTGAACTCAAAATATGTCTGAAATTCTTGGCTGACAAACTGTTGGGAACATTTTGCGTAAAAGTTGGCATTTGAATGAATGCCAAATATCCTAAATTCATAATTTTTTATATTAGCAAAAAACTAATATTTTCTTTATAGTATGCTGATGTCATGTATCATCTGCTAACACAGAATGTCCTTTGTAATCAAATTTGACAAGAATATCCTATATTGAATGAATTAGAATTATTCTGTTTTTTTGTTTAATAGTTGATAAGTACTAACATTGAATTGATTTTAGATATAAATTGAATCTTAAGTACTGATAATTTGTAAATAGATAATGTTGTTTGTCTTAAATTGTTTTTATTCAACTATATTTTATAGTTAATTTTCAAGTTACTCCTAACTTTGAAACAAATCAGTCACTGAATAAAAAAAAAAAACTTGATGAATAGTCTCAATTGCAGTGCCAGTTAATAAGTGATTTCTTGCTGAAGTAACCCATATAGAGCTTGAAATCTTGTCTTTTGCATGATACATTATCATAAGGTCATATTCACCTTTTTATAAAAAGATTGATGATACCACTCTGAAAGACACTAGTGGGGTTAGGTTTAGTTTTATGGCTAAACATTCTGATGTGACTTTCACCTAATCAAATGCAGATACATAAAGAAATGACTTGGAAATGATATAATAGAAAGATGTTCCAAAAGTGTGACCTAAAACCGTCACTGTGACGCTACTTATAACATATTTCATGTAGAGGAGTTATATGTAAAACCAGTTGGCTCTTAAAAATCATAAATGTATCAAGAATAGAATATTCTGATCTATGTCATGCAATTAAGCTTAGCAAGGACTACCTTTCCATTTTCACGACAAAATAAATCAAATAAATGGTTTTGAGGAATGACTGCTTGGTCAGTCTCTGGTTGTAAGTTTACCTAAATCTCTGTTAGTTTTGTAGAGCTCCCTATTACCCATTTCTATAATTTTAACTTTTGAAAGAGGTTATCTAGAAAAAGTAAATTATCACTTTTAATAATTGTGATAGACATTTTATTATGCAGAGGATTAATGAATGAAAAACCTGAGATAGCATCTTACTATTTAAATAGCTCATTCTTTTTGCAATTTTAATATATTTTCTTTCTTTTTGTCACAATTGAAGCTGGCAGTATTATGGCCAAATGTGTATGGGGCCAGTGGAATTAGCGACAGGAGGCAATTAGATTTGACCAGATCAACTGAGAATTTTCATATATTTTTGTCAGCTAATAATAATGAAAAAACCTATGTGAGCATTCAGAGAAAAATGTTGACATAAGGAAAATATTTACATTTTAATATGCTAGAAATTCCCAGTGAAATTATTCAAGCCTTGTCTCATCTTGTTTTCATATGAGAGTCTGAAAAAACCATCCAAACTAAAAATGCTTGATGACATCTCATGATTTTCAGCCAGTTTTGCATTTGACGTGCTTTCTATTGGGAGATTTTACTCTGTTGCTTTCTTTGAGGTGAATTAATTTTTGACCCAAGAAAAATTTATTTTGCAAATGTACAAATCAAGTGCTGGAAAAATGCAAATGTTGTAAATATGTGAAACCATTTCATTCTATGCACATTCCCAAATTACACAATTCTTTATTCATGGAGGAAAAAGAAATAGAGCATTTCAATAACAGATTTTTACATGAGCATACTGAAAAGAAATTCTTGACTCCTTTTTTCTCTCTCAAATTATATGTCCAGTCTTATTTCAGCTAATTTTGTTGTTCTGTTAAAATAGACTTCAACAAAATTATTCACATTCACTTTCATCCCTAGCAACAAATCAAAGCCAACATCTCTTGCCAGGACATCTCAGTGCTAATAATTAGTCTTCTGACTTCCTGCTTAATAATTTCATTTTTCTAATGAAAATAGAATAATGTGTTTTTGTGATGGTTTCCATTTCTCAACGGCACTTTTGGAATAGGATTCAAAGTCCTTCCTTGGTCCTAGAAATCATATAATCTGAACCGTTACACCTTCTTTCCTCCTTACCGTTTAGACACACTGAACTCCTCTGTTCCTCTCAAGAACACCAAACCTGCTCCTCTCTTCAGGTTCTGCATTTAACGTCCCCTTTGCCCACTTCTTATTCCTGGTTGACCTCAATTCAATAAGCCACGCATGCAAAGTCCACAAAATAATATCATAATCTTAGAAAGACTAACTCAGAGAAGTCAAAAGTAGAATGTTAGTGATCAGGGAAAGAACAGCTCAGATACTTCTCTTGCTATTGTAATTAATTAAATTTCAATGTGAGTTTTGGAGAGGACAGACATTTAAACCACAGCCAATTTGAAGGAAATAGTGATTAATTCCATTGCAAGGATTCAGAAAAGTTTCTATGGAGGAACTGAGATTTTTTAATTGGTCATTTATTTTGAGTAGAAATAATGAGCCATTGAAAGTTTTGAACAGGTCAGTGATATAATTCAAACTATAGCTTCCTGTTTTCTTCTCTGTCTAGGATTCCAGCTGCACATGTGATGGAGCCCTTGACCCTGTTACACAGCTCACTGCATTCATATTTTTCAGTGTTCATCACTTGGGTAATTTCTATTGCTATGTGTACAGTTAAATAACTTTTTCTTTTACATGTAGTCTTTTATTTATAATATTCAGCATATTTTTTCACTTATTTTATTTATCCATATTTAGAAGTTCATCTTGAGCTTATTCATATCTTCTATGTTTTTCTTTATTTCTTTCTTTTTTTCTTTTTTTAGGACTAGCAACTGAACCCAGGGACATTTTACCACTGAACTATCAGCTACCTCCCCAGACCTTTATGTTATTTATTTTGAAACAGGGTCTCACTTAGTTGCTGGGGCTGACTTCAAACTTAACTTCCTCTGAACTGAGCCTCTTGAGTCACTTGAGATTATAGACATGTACCATTGCACCTAGGTGTCTACCTTCTTGAACATATGAACATTATTTAGAATTGTTATTAAATATATTTTTATTAATTCTATAACATCTATCAATTATATTTCTATTTCCATTGATTGATTTTCTTATTAGGTATATCTACTTGGTTGTTGACATTATTTTATACTGTTGGTATATCTATCTTCTGGTTGTATTCCCCACCAATTTATATGTTGTAGTCCTAACTCCACAGGTGATGGAATTAGGAAATAGGGACAGGTAACCAGGTTATGAGGGCACAGTCCTCATGAAAGGAATTAGTGCCCTTGCAAAAGGGACCTGACTTTATTCCATTATATGAGAAATTAGGTAGAAGAAGCCATCTATAAGCTAGTGAACAGGCCTTCACCAGACACTGAATCTAATGGCAACTTGATCTTGGACTTCACAGTCCCATAGACTATTAAAAAATAAATTGGGCTGTGTATAACCTACCTACTTTATGATATTTTGTTTTAACAGACCAAATGATGATGTATTTAATCTCACCCTTTTTCATATAGGATACATTTTTTTTCAATATTGAATGCCTTTCTGTTTTGAGGAGGTAGTTCTTTGGTTATCGTTTATTTTGCTTTGACTTGGGAATGTAAGTCAGTTTAATGGAATCGGTTGATCCCTTTGAGGTTGGCTTCTAATCTTCTCCAGAGATGTTTCTGAACAGCCTTTAGACCATTGTTAATCTTGGCTCAGTACTGAGGATGCCAATCGGGATGACAATCCACTCTATGGATTGTCACCTACCTCCTTTCTAGTGGTGTTTTCCTAGTTTCCCTGTAACCCTGACTGTGCAAGCACTCCCTAAAAGCCTGGAAGTTGAGAACTTGCAAATATGTGGAGCTCTCTGTGCACTATTCCTTCACGGTGATGCTAGGCTGTACAAATTCCATCCACTTTGGCTATTCGGGACTTTGGGCTCAGTCCTATTCTGATGCTGAGAACACTCAGCTCTCTTTGGATACTTTCTGCTAAGACCTGAAAACTTCCTCCAGGCAGTAAATATGGGAACTTGTGGGACTTGAATCATTTAATTTCTTTCTCTCAGAGATCACTGTTATTACTACCTATTGTCTGATGGTATGATTTGGATATACAGTGCCTCCCAAAAGCTCACATGTGATACAAAGCAAGAATATTCAAAGGTGAAGTGCTTAGATTATGAGAGGTAAGACCTATTTAATAGCCTAATCCTTTGATATGGAATCACTGGGTGGTATCTAGAGGAGGTATGTTGTAGCTAAGAAAGCTGGTCACTGGGGATGTGGCTTTGGGGTACATATTTTGTTCCTGGAGAGTGAAACTTTCTCTGCTTTCTGGTGCCATGTTCTGAGTTGCTTTCCTCCTCCGGGCCTTTCTACCAGGATGCTCTGCCTCACCTCAAGACCACAGCCATGGATGTGGCCAACCATGGACTGAATCTCTGAAGACATAAACCAAATTAAACTTCTTGTTTTTACATCGTTCTTGTCAGGTGTTTCAGTCACAGAGATAAAAAAAAAAAAAACTGTAAAGCTTCTGATAACACTGTTTTATATATCTTGTGTGATTTTACTATGCTTGATGTAGGAGTTTAAATTTAGTTTCTGTTACTCTTTCATAGATAGTGGCAGAAGTCCGTAACAATTATTTATAATCAGAATCCTAAGAAACTGTGGTAATGAGAACATGACAGATTTAGAGGTTCCTTGGCCTGTTGCTGATTCTCTGCCATTCTTGAACAATTCAACTTACTTAAGACCTAAACATGAAGAAATATATTTAGGATTATTTAGTTAGTGACCAGCAATGCAATCAGACATCTATATTATCTGACTCATTACCAAATACTACTTTACTACATGATCTGGATTATCCATATTTGGATTTCCCAGGCTAAAAAACAAACATAATAACAGACCTACTGAGATATTGTCTTTTGATAAATCTGAAAATAGGTTCTCCCCATTGCACTTATCTTTAATAAATTTATATGAGATAATCAGAATTAATTAGAGATAAAATGCTGCATTGTAACTAGTAAATATAGGACCAGCAAAACACCAATAAGCATTATTTTTCACAGATTTTTATTTCCATTGCAAAATGATGGCAAAACAAATATACTTCTTTCTTATAAAAAGAAAGTTTTCTGTTTACTGATTTTAGTCAATAAAATGATATATAAAATTATTATGTCTCTATAGAGAGAATGCTTAGAAAACAATAAGATACATTTTTATCGTTTTTATTCTATTCATTTCAGGGGTCAATTGTGTAACAGCTTTTAGATTAAAAATAAAAAGAGCAATGTTGCTTTAGCCGTAAAAGAAATACAAGTTTGAAATTGTTGAATAAATATCAGAAGCATGTACAGAGACCCAGGTTCAGTAATAGAATTATTGGAATATTTACTCAAAGTAAACTAAAAGACTTTTTTAAAAATTGCAATGTATTATTCCTACTTCACTTAGAAAGCTGAAGGAACAATTATTCACTTACAATCAAATATTTATCAAGTGCCTTTATGGTCTAAGATGTGTGGTAGGCACTATGGATTTAATGTTCAATCAGATATATTGTCCTCTGACCTCAAGGAACTTTCAAATGCATGATAAAAATAGACAAAATCCTTTAAAAATACATGATTACAAAGATGACAAAATGATTTATGAAATTAAAATAATATTATAAAACATGAAAACAGGTCTAATTTAATTTGGAGTCAGAGAGAGTGTCTTCAAAGAACTAGCATTTAATTTGAGAAAAACCTGTGGACTGAGGGTCAGAGAGTACTGGGTTAGATGGGTCAGGACAGAGAGATGCAGGACCAAGAGAGCAACAAGGGGCCATGTGGCCATGGCAGGGGTTAGCGACAGAGAAAAAGCTTGGAAATCAGTGACAGGAGGTCAGTGGGACTGAATGGCAAGAGGGCCACATGATAAGAGATGAAAGTCTCAGTGATGCAAAGACTTTGAGAGCAACCCATGAGGGGGGATCCAGTAAAGAGTTTGAAGTTGGAAACAAGAGCATGGATACTAAAAATACCAATTATGCATAGGGGACCCCTTAGGTCATTATTGGCAAAAACCGGGGAAGATGGTGGTGGTGCACACAGGGGGATTGGTGCTGAACGTGAAGGGAAGACGGAGGTGAGTTTGCACGTGACAGTGACTTTGATCTACAGATAATTTCTCATGTTTAGGTGCATCACACACTGATCAAATCAGGCAGAAAGTACAGGAAAAAAACATGTGCTTTCGTGGAGGAAGTGGTGGAGGAAGCAGGAACAGCATTAAGACACTTAGCTGCTCTAGGAGGATCACAGATTTGCTAAGCAGCTTTCAGCAGTCAGCTCATCAAATGCCAGTTACAGCATTGACCTTATCCATGGAGTAAAACTGACTGCCCTTGAACTGGGTGACAGAAGACATGAAGACCTAAGGGTAGGAGCTAAGGGAAGTTTATCTTGGAATATTCATATGGTTAGAGTAGTTCCATTATGAAATGTAAAAATAACAGCTGAAGTTCCAAATCCAGGGGCGTGCGAGAGAGAGAGAGAAAGAGAGAGAGAGAGAGAGTAATTGGATGATATCCTTTTATTAATTACCACAGAGATAAGTCAAACCAATATTAGATTTAATAATATATTGAATTATGTAGTTTATTATTTACTGTTGTAAAGCTCTGAAGGCTAACAGAAGGAAGATTTAATGTAATTTGAATGTGAAATAATGTGATGAGTCTAAGAAAAAATAATAAGCATGATGTTCCACTGTACATTTTAAAAGGTTTTCTTCTGTAAGATTTACATGATAGACTTTTCAAAAAATTATAAATAAAGCTAACAGGATTAGTTTTAAGACACAAGTAATGAAATAGACACTTTAAAATCATTATATGTAATTAAACCTGTTCCATGACACAATCATTAGTTTCATAGTGCAATTGATGACAGAAATGACTATTGGAAGTGAATTCAATTCACCTGTTAGCAGCAATGAGTAATAATAATGTACAGGGTATGTAACAGAAACAAATGAAATATAAGGAAATGCAATGACATAGCAAGTTAAATGCTCTTTGGGGCTATGTAACGTTCTTGGAGCAGAGTACACGATTAACAAAACTTCCTTCTGTATCGGCTAATTTCATGGACAGAAACATCACTGATATATCAGATTACCTGCGGTGTTGAAGTTTATTAAATCAAACAACCATCTCCACAGCCTTCATGGATTAAGCCTGTGATGCATATTATGTAACGTGATTAAGACAACCACAAATTATTCAGTTTGCAATGGATATTTGTTGCAAATCTCATTTGTATGTCCTCATATTTAGTACCATGGTTAGTTTTAATATTGTACTAAAATGTGAAAATATTCCTGAAAATAGAACTGAGTTTTCTCATCTTCTAAACTGTTTTGACATTTAAAAAGTAAATTGAACAATTCTAGTAGTTTAATTATTTAATTCTTGATTCTTCAGGCTCTATCAATTTCTAAAATACATTAAATGCAACAATAGAAACTAAAGAAAAATTAGCAAATATTAGACGCTAAATACATCAGCAGGATCTGATATTTAACAAAAGGGCATTAATAAAACATAAAAACTAAGACTTTGATAGTACTCTAATAAACACCATCAGAGATAATGAAAGTGATATTAAATCAATTAATCAGAAATAGATATTGTAAATGACAACATTCCTTTAAAATGAGAACGTAATCCTTGGTTTATTTACAAATTATAATACCAAGTTAAATAGAAAAGGAGGCTGCGGTTAAGATCAAATTTGTGAGCAGGAAGATGAACAAAAGGGATTTTGGGATTTGTTAGCCCATAGACTTAAAGGGAAGATAGATAAGAAGTGTGAAAGAAATGTGAAATAGGAATAGTGGAAATCTCTAGCAGGCCCAATATTTAAGAGGAAATCCACATGCAGAATCAGGTGAGACCAAAAATGACATTAACCTGTCAGTTTACTAATATTTGTTACATGCCCACTTCCAGTCATTGAATTATGCACTAGGAACACAATGATCTCAAGAAGACCCCTTCCCTACAAGGAGCAAACTGACAATAATCATAGAAAAATAAGTTAGATCAGTTCAGATAGAATACATTTTAAATTAGAATATAAAATGGATAATGTGATAGATAATGAAAGTGGTTGCCTGGGAATGGCTGGGGATAACTAAAACAACATGGTCAATGTTGTGAATAAGCTGACTTTTGAATTCAAGAAAAGAATTATGGGCAGGCGGTGGTCAGGTGCAATCTTCAGGAAGGTAGCATTAGCAAATACAAGGAGGTCTGCATGGAGAAGGAGGTCCACATGTCTGACAGAGGGAGGACCTGGGAGCAGGAAGAGTTATACCACGGGATGAGGCAGGAAGCAATGTGGTCAGACTTTAGTCTGGGCTGCAGACTTGAGATTCTATTATGGTTACAATGAGAAGTCTTCGGAGGATTTTGGTTTTATGCTTTAAGAGAACACATTGCCCTTCACAAAAATATTTTCACTGGTGGTTAGAGATATTGGTAACCTTCAGTAGCAATGGGGTAAAACCCAAGGGTCAATCTTTTAGAAGGTTGTCCAACTAGTCCAGGTTAGGATGAAGATTGGCATGCACAGGTCCACAGGCAGTTAGCTGTACCTGCAAGCCTCACGGGGATGGCTTTCTGGAGCCTGGATTAGCTCAGATTTACTCCAACCACCTGTCACCACAGAGGCCAGGTTTGACACCACATTGGTTTTATTGATCATCAGGCAACACTATTGTTTTGATTGCATAAACCCTATTTTAGATAGTATTCATAAATTACCAATTTGTCTAGGGCAGATCTATGGACATGTAGTCCGAATAGTAGAGAACAAAAAGTATTTTGGTGAAAATTTAGAAGTTAGATAATTTTCTTATTCAATTTTTGTTCAGAAGCATAAGTCAGAAAATACAAAGTAAAACTTGGAATATAAAATGGTTAATCAGCAGTAAAATATCTCTTAAATGGAGAATTTACTGCCGTTACCCAGCCAATTTTCAGAGATTTTTGTTATAAAAGTCTTTGGATCTGTATACTTCATGAATAACTTTAGATTAATCAAAATTTACAATTTTGGCTAATGTCACATTGTCATTAAAATAGACAAGAAAATTCACTGAATTTTGTATGAAAGTTTAATAAATTGTATTACTTTTAAATATCATTACTGGAGAATCTGAGCATAACATGCATTTCTTCAGAACCCATGCATGACCAGTAGCTAATCTTCCAAGTTTATTGTGTCAGGATTGTGCTTTCTACACTTGTAAAGCAATTAGAGCAAATTAAATGCTTGCCATATTGGGGGGGAAAGTTCTTAAAGAATTTACTGAACATCAAAGAACAAGGAAAACTCATCTACTAAGCTGACACAGAGGACATGCTCAAGAAGGAGGGTTAAAACGTTGGTGTAAAATGCCCTTTATTTCTGCATTATCAATATTGAGGATTAATTTTAGGGAGTGTCCCTTCTGCTTCCCTATCTTTTCAAATAACCTTGAAACCATGTCTTTGTTTAGGTATTTACTAGTTAAATTGCAGGCTGATCTACTGTAAGAAAGACGTCTAAAATACACTGATTCAAAGAACACAAAGATGTATTTCCTTGCAGTTCAAGTGTCTGGGGAACAGGCCTTTGCTGGTGTAGAAACTGCCATCCCGGGTGTTCCGTTTTTCTAAAGCTCCATACCTCTTTGCCTCTTACTTATTTTGCATATCTATTTCATTTTTTTAAAATTTGAATTGAGTTCCACCATCTGTCTGTATATTTTAGAGATGACATTGTGGGTTGAACAGACCAGCACTAAGATAAATTAAAACTTTAATATTCTTCAGCAATAATAATGTGTAGTGCTATAAATTGCAGTGAAGAGCATTTACTTGCACAAATATGTTAAAACTCCCAAATTGTTACCGATAGATACTGAGTTTCTCTACTCAAAGTTTAGTGTCTGAATATTTTTGCATAAGTTATTTAAAAATGGCTAATGATATTTATATTGCTTGTAGATGATTCTCTTTAAAAAGTTATAATACAATGCATCCTCCTTATAAATGAATCAAACAGAGATTTATAAAATAAGTAATAAAATTCTAGTTGGCCTAACTTTCTAACTCAAGTTAAATGCCCTTAAAATTTTAACTGGAAATATATATGTGCATATGTGTTTGTATGCATACACAAATATTTAAATAATGTTTATATGTTCTTATATATTACATATAAGTAAAAATAATGTATCTATGATTATGTACAAAAGGTTTTTATTCATGCCTTCCTCCTGTCTCCAAACCTCATTCTAAACTTAATCTCAGAGATTTTTATAGCTAACAGAATTGGATATAGAATACCAGTGTTTTTGTAAGCCATAAGTGTTCTTTTGTTTAGATATATGTCTAAATGTCATGCTTTTCCTTTTTTATTTCCTAGCATTTTCATATTCTCATATTTTTAAAAAAAATTTTAAAATCTAAAATATCTTAGATGCTTTTTATTTTACTACAAATAATTTTATTTTTGTTTAATAATTTAAAATATGTTCAAATTAATAATCACAAACCATAAAGAAAAATAAATAAGCCTTATAAAAGCTACAATATATAATAACTTCTCTTGCACTGTTCTTAAAATTACTCTGTGTACTTTCAATATAAGATGGCATTACATTTTCATTTGGTTTTTTGGTTTATTTGAAAATACAGTAATGGAGCTGGAGCAGTGGCTCAGCCATTACAGTGCTTGCCTAGCATGCTCAAGGATGCAGGTTCAATCCCCGTACCATGTGTAGAACTAAGTGTCTGAGCAACCAAAGCCATATGAAAAACTAAATAAAATTGATTATCTCTTTCTCTCTCTCTCACTCTTCCTCCCTCTTTATAAAAAATAAATAAATAAAAATACAGTGTGGAATGCCTCTCATTCTTTGTTTAGCTGCTTAAATATATCATTAACTTGCAATGACCTAGTTCTTTAAACAAGTCACTATTAATGAAGGGGTATATTTCAAAATCTCTGCAAAAGGTTTTAATGAACACTTTATATATAGGTAAAAATATCTTAAATAAACTTTTTGAGTTATAACTTAGGTGCTTTTTAAAATTTGAGTGCTTTGCACTATCACAGAATTTCTGAACAGACAGAGCTTGAGAGAGTAATTATAAATCCTTTATAGAGAAGGGAGCTCTGGTATGGATCAACGTGGCAAAGTGATTTCACTGCCAGGGTGGAAAACATCTATTTTTATTCCCTCTTGGAATTACTTCCATGCTTATGCACATTTGCTGACTGGAGTATGAACTCAGTACTTCTGACAATCCAGCGTTATGCTAAGTTTTACTCTAATACAATTTGGGACAGAGATTTTGTTCTTGCTTTTTTTCTTGAAGTAGCCAAATTCTAAAGTTGCAAACTCTCCCAGGCAGTACCCTTATCAGCCCTGTCCTCCTACACAGATGCACTTCTTGAAGGCTTCTATCTCATTATTCTATAATCTCTTTCCCTCTGCTTGGAATACAAACCCTAACAGAGCTATTCCTTGTCTTTTACGTTCCGTGAGAGCCGCAGGATTCAGAAGAATGCTTCACTCATACCACGCACTCAAATGCTAGTTGAACAAATCTTTTCTGTCCCCTCCTTTTTTTCTCATATAACTCATTTGCCTTTCATTTATCACAAATGTTAATACACACAGTATTATGCTTTAGATACGAGGTGTCCCCAAAAAGCTCATGTGTGAGACCTTGTAAGAAGGTTCACAGGCAGGGCTGGAGTGGTGGCTCAGCGGTTACAGCTCTTGCCTGACATGTGTGAGTTCACCAGTTCAAACCCCAGCACCAGGTACACAACAAAGTCTCGGAGCAACAAAGGCCACATGAAAGACTAAATAAAATTGATTCTGTCTTTCTCTCTCTCACTGTCCCTCTTTCTTTAAAAACAAAAAGAAGAAGAAGAAGAAGAAGAAGGTTCACAGGTGAAATGATCAGATCATGAGACTTGTGACCTAAGTAGTGGATTAATGCACTGATTATGGATTAACTGGTGGTAACTATAGGCAGTAGGTGTGGCTGGAGGAAGTGGGTCTTTGGTGGCATGACTTTGGGGTTTATACTTTGTCCCTGATGAGTGGAGTTTTCTCTCCTTCCTGGTCACCATATCCTGAGCAGCTCTCCTGCCACACCATCTGCCATGATGCCCTGACTTATCTTGGGCATAGAGCTATGGAGTCTGCAGACCAAGAACTGAATTTCTGAAGCTGTGAACTAAGATAAACTCCTCCTCTCAGTTGTTCTTGTCAGGTATTTTGGTCACAGCGATGCAAAGCTGAACAAAACACACTGTTTTCTGGTGTACCCATCATTAGGATTCTGATGATGATCATTATTTTCAACCTTCTCAGTGTCCTGTATCTACCAGTTCTAAAATAAACAGATTTTATTTAGGTGTGCCCTTCCCTCTTCCACTCCTTTCATTTTTCTCTGATCGGCAATTAGATGGATATTTTAATTCAAAACCTTTTCTTTGAGACTTGGACCATTTTCTTTTTTTATATCTGTAAGTAATTCTTCCCAATCAGTATCTGCTTGCTTTCTACCATTTTGGATTTATACTGCCTTCCTCTACCTTTTCCATTTCTTCCTGTCTTTATGGTCTGAATATTTCTTTGTCATTACATTTTTGTTTTCACTCTATTTTAATTACCAATAATTGTAACTTGTCTTTTGGGTATTTCTCTTCTTATGTACTTGCTTTTTCCCTTTCTATTTTCACTATTCTCCCTAAATCTTTATTGAATTATTATCGTTTCCTCCAATTTTTTTAGTACTTTTCTTCCATCTCTTTCTTCAGGTGTTCGGGGATCCTTGGTTATCATTCCATATTTGTGAATGAAAGAGAAGGTTCACTAGTACAGGTGGTTGGAAGGGTTTTCCTCTTTCCAGGTAGGTTTATTTCCCTCCCCAGATCCCTCTGGCTGGGAAGTTGGGAGGACTCCATACCCACCTGTGGGGCTTTAGCAGGCAGGATTCGCCTCAGCACACAAACTCCTACTCTACAACACATATGATCTATGTTTGTAAAATCTTTATTTTGTACCCTTACATTCCTGTTAGGAACAGTAGCTGACCTTTGATGACATTTTTTTTGTTTGTTTGTTTTTGTTTAAAGAGGAAAGGAAGAGAGAGAGAGAGAGAGAGAGAGAGAGAGCATGGATCGATTTCATTTAGTTTTTCATGTGGTCTTTGTTGCTCTGACACTTTGTTGTGTACATGGTGCTGGGGTTTGAACACGCATACTTGCGCCTGCCAGGCAAGCGCTGTAACTGTTGAGCCACCACTCCAGCCCCCTTTGATGACTTTTTAAAATGTAAAATCTGTCTTTAGATTGAGACACAGCAACACTTGTTGTGCTGCACTCTGTGTGGTCATGACAGTGGTGTAGGCTCCGTGGTCCAACTGTTCCTAATGCGGTTATTGTGATTGTTGTTCTACAACTCTTTCCAACTCTGAATATGCACCATCCAGTTTGGGAAACTTTCTGAAGCTTCAAAGAAAAAATTTTTTTCTAATCAAATTTGGCTGGCTTCTTTCTCAAAATGTTCTGACCACCTTTACAAGCTTTAATCTTGGGATTACTATGGCTATACAAGGGTGATATTGGCTCAATTTGAACAAGGTGCTCCAAAATCAATATGATAGGGAGGAAGATGTGACCATCTCTGTACCCAGGCGTTATCTTCAGTGGAATACATGAAATACGTAAATAACTATTGCTAGTTTTCAATTTATGTCATAATCTGTGCCACATTTTATGTTGAGTGCTTTAATTAACATGCATAAAAGCAAAAATGGTAATATTTTTATTTGTAGATTCCGGAGCCATAATAATTACACAATGATTTCTTAGGGGGACTAGAGGGTAGTGCTAGGTTTTCATTGTGCATTCCTTGAACAAAGAGAGGAAACTATGGGTGAAGTTTAGCTAATGCTTCTGACTTTTTAGCATTTGATCACACAAGCTTTGAGCTGTTCATATCTCTATAATGGTTTATTTTTACTTTTGATGCTAATTTATTTATTTATTTTCCGAATTCATTTGTCTACTATAGTTCTTATGATTTTCTGTGGTTCTGGTTACTAGAAATTCTGGGGAACAAGGTGGAAAGCATTGAATTTGATGTTGTTTCCATAAATTTTATGCTTCATTTGGACTGTAGAAAAATGAACACAAGCTTTTCAAATAGCCATATCTTGCTCAAATATGTTTTTATGACCCAACTCTAAAGCTCTAACTAAACTCTAAAGCTCTCCACTACTTTGGCTCACCATCAAGAGTAGTGCTGTGAGCAGCAATTCCATAATATAGTATTGCTTTTGTTATTTTATGGCGATCTGCAGGCACTCAGGAGAACTGGATGGGCAATTCATATAATCCTACCACATAATGCAAATTTCCCTTGAACTACAAGGTAGCATTTGTCTTGGTAGTAACATGGAGGTGAACGCTGAGTACTATAGAAAGGCAAGTGATTTATGATTCATGGGAAATGATTCTGCCCCACCGGCTGCTTAAGTGTGGGGCTTTAACAGCTATAAAGCATAAATCTACTGTCTATGAGGCTGCTTGGTTTTATTGCTATTTTTCTAACTTAAGAATTTTCCTGTTGGGGATAGAACCACCTTGCCTGGTCATTTATTACTCATGCTTAAAGCTTTAGTTACACTGTGAGTCTTTGCATACGGGATATTAAAATTTCCTAGTTGGATGTGGGTAACTTAGGTCAATTCTCACTGTTCTTTCACTATCTTTTTCACAGTTTAAGGAGGGAGGTGAACCGTAAAAAAATGTTGGTCAGTACAAGAATCAGGACCACAAGGATTTCAATTCTTGGAAGCTGGAAAATAATGCAAAGAAAAACCAAGGAACCTTTGGTAATGAGGGAATACAAACCAAACTTTTCCAAGGTGACAGAGAAAAAAAAAAACGAAGGGCAAGAAAGGATGGTTATTTCTGTGTATTTCACATTAAAGGCAGGAGAAGAGGGCACAGAGGGAAGAGAGAGAGTGCCCTGTGAAATATTGAATGTGAGGAACAAGAGTCAAGTCTGTTTTTGTACACAGTTAATGTATTTGTCTATCTGACCATTTTTACTCCTAAAGATTTTTCCTTAAACTAAGAATCTATTCTTGGCAATTTTTTGAATCCTTGTTTATACACCTTTTTTAAATTCATCTAATATTTCTCTATTTTTAACCTTTCAATTAACAAATAAATGATGTGTTTGTATGTATCAGATAGATTCTGACACTTCTATTTTGCAGAGTCTGATGCAGATATTTTTTTCTTTTATTTTTGCTAATTCTGGGGATCAAACCAGGGTCTAAGACATGCTAAGCAAATACTCCATCACTGAACTATACCCCACAGCCTTTTAAAATTTTTTTATTTTATTTTGAGACAGGGTCTAGCCAAGTTCCCTGGGCTGGCTTTGAACTTGCAAATCCCCTTCTGAAGTTTCCTAAGGAGCTAGAACTACAGGTGCACACCACCATGCTTGGTCCGTGTGGCGATGTTAAATGGTAGAGATTGCTGTTTGTATTTCCATAGCAAATATTACCTTTAACCAGACAAAAACATGTCCACAAATGAGTGAATTGAAAGGTGGTTGTTAATTGTTAATATAAAAAAGGAAAAAATATTCCAGATCTGAGTTAATGTATAACAGGGTCACTCTGACAAGGGATTTTTAAGACTTTCCAGTAATCATAGAGTTAGTGTTATAAAAATTTATAAGTTGTTAAGTTAATCCTGTGCACATTAAGGAAAGTGCCACGGTGGTTTTCATAATTTTCATGTATGCATATGGTGATGACAGTTAGCTTTGGGAGAAAAACCTCTGTACTCTGACATATGGCATGCCGTTTCCACCCCAAATTCATAATCTATCACCTCTGTGACCTTTGGCACATCCTTCTATACCTCAGCTCACTGCTTCCCAAACTGGGGAAGAAGACAAATAGTGCCTCTCTGATTGACACCGGTGCTACTCTGTGCCCAAAAGGACACCACCCTTGAAAGAATACACAGCCTCCTCAGTGCCAGAGAAATGTAAAGACCATCCTCCCAGTGTGCAAAAGTATTTGCACGTATGCATAGGATTTCCTTAGACCCTAGATATTCTGTGATATACAGGAGGATTTTATTTGGTAATAATATTCTACAATTGGACTTCCAAGTAGATTCTTGTTTGACTTCCTTTAAATTTCAGAAAAGACGCAACAAATCCCTAATAGTAATCAATCTATTCCAATAAGCCATATGAATAAATGCATTCATAGAAAGAAATAGAGCACCAGTAGCAAATAGTCCAAAGGTAAACAAAGTGAGGAATAATTGCCTATATTGTGATAAAAATTTTATTTCTTATCAATGATGAGTTTTCAACTCACATGGGGCTTACTTCTGAATAAAGGGTTATAAACATGACTCTGTATTCTTCAGTTCTGTGGTGTGTGAAGTCGAGATGATGAATGTGTTTAGAACCTTTGATTTTGGTGACATCATCATGGGTACATGTATATGTCCAAATTCATCAAAATGCATGCATTAAAAATGTGCCATTTATGTGTCAAACATGATTTAAGGAAGCCTTAAACAGAATACAATATAAAATGTACTTTAAATATAATGTCTACCTGAAAAGTGCTGTTCATTCCACAAGCTGATTATTAAACACTATAGACAAAGTTTGAGACTAATTCAGTGACAGCAAACTAAACTTAAATTATATTTATTGATTCTAAATTGCATGTTTCCAGTTTTAATTTAAGAAAGCCATAAGAATAAATCATTCTATCAACCTAGTTGTAACTAGTGGTAAAAGCCACATACTCAATAATATTTTACTGTTACCATGCATGTACATTTCTATTGTTTTAAAATTGTAGAAAAATAAAAAAAAAGTTTAGAAGTTTGAAGAAATGTATTTCTTAATAGAATGAAATTTTGCTATATATCTTTTTAAATATTTAAAGTTTTAATAAAAAATATTTAATGTCAACAAATTATTCAGTGGTAATTTTACTTTAAGAGAAATGCAGTCATTATCAACTGCCAAAGATATGCAAATACAAGGACTGTATGAACATTAATGCTGTTAATCTGTAGTATTTTCCAGAAATGTGAAAATATACCTAGGTACACTCCTTATTTACATCGTATAGATGATTTAAGTTAAGTGAAGCAGTATAGGTAAGGTCCCATGTAATTGAGATTGGTGTAAATTTCCACTTTTAAAAATCTACTTTGGTTTTATTAGAAACATGGTATAATTGTTTCAACATGGGTCTGTATTCCATTGATTAGTTGATTAAGTAGAAAGGTTGTTTCTTTTCCCAAACCATTCACATGCTGAGACATTGTGAGCAACATCATTAGACATAACTCTGTACCAAAGATGCGTCCTGGGGGTCTGGGATCACATGCAGCTCCCACTGAAGAATGAAAAGGTCACTTGTTTCGTTATGTGCTTTAGTGCCTGGCTAACATTCAAAGTTCACACATCAGACAGAGAGTCAAAGTGTTTTATTTTCTTTGCAAAAACAAAAACTTTTTGGAACTAGGACCCAAGGAAAAAAGCACAAAATCAAAACATCTTTTAAACTATTTTATTTTTCCCTCACAGGCTATTACTGATCATCTCACATAATTAGTTAAAATCTTTGAAGCACATCCAGGAAAAAAATATGAAATTACTTTATTTTCTATGATTATTATGTTGAGAGGCATATCCAGGTCAGCAATCTAAATGCTTTGGAAAACTGTAGAAGTGTTGTTTCATGAGAGATGAGAATATAATGTGATATAAACAAGTTTTAACATGTTGGAAGTGGAATATCTACCTCCTGAGCGGCAGGATTTACTAATGGAATGTTTTCTTGCTAATATTATCTCCAGGGCCTGAATATTTCTGGGTGATACGTAAGTTGATCTTTCCAAAATAATGGAGCTGAATAATGTGTCAAATAGAAGGACGGGGTTGTTCAAGATGAACTGGTTATGGCTTCTATAATTTAGTACATGAAGAAAAACCATGCTATTTATAAAGACAGATGTGAATGCATACTGTTCTGAATTCACTGGAAGTTTTAAATAATTTACAGTCACACACTCTGCTACAGTTTAGAGTCTAAATGTGTATGGGATTTCAGAGACTTGTTCTCCAAGGATTCTTGCGATGTTGACTTGGGTGAGAGGGCAGCCCCCGTTGGAATCCCTGCTTTGCTATGTTCAAATATTCTGTTCTCTACCATACTAAACATGCACAAGGAAGTAAAATGGAGACAGCAGAGAAAACTCCTATGTTTGCATGTCCCATCAGTGTCTCATCCTCTCACGGAACTCTCTGGGTGTAAAGGGACCACCAGTTATCCCTACGAATCATTGTCAACCTGAGCAGAAAGTGGAGATCTATTAGCCAAGCTACGGATTTCCGATACAGCTGTTCATCTGTTTATAATCAAGTTTAATACAGTGATAGAAATGCATTTTGAGTGCATTGTTATTCTAATTCTTTGTAATTTAATCCATTGTTTTAGACACTCATTCTTTTCCCCCCACTCTCAATAATAATGTTTATTTTGCAGGTTGATTCATTTAGTAAGCATCACTCAGAATTAAATAGCATTATTATCCTGTCTCTTGTTGAACTTTTGGAATCTTGCTACTGAGGTACAAAACATGAAAGTTTCCATTCACCTGACTGCAAGAGGGTGATGGTTTTCTGCTCCTTTATTTTTACCAATAGAAACCTCTGCCTTTCGCACTTGCGGTGTTTTTGGAATTCCGGTGTTAAGAACCTGCTCTGCTACAATCTTCTCACCTGATTTTCTCAAATGCAAGGCTGAATTTATCGCCTTTCCTTCTCACCTTTCCTTATACCTAGGAAAGAACATGGGCAGGTCATCACTTAGTACCAGGATCAGAGAAGTAAGAGGGCAGACGCGTCCGGAGCTATTAATGGAAAAGATGACCTGCAGGAGCGTTGTGTGAGGTAAGCAAATCCCAATCTCTGCTAAGGAATGGGAGTCATGCGCACTTCCTCTGACACCCATATCTGTCCCCCCATTCATCCTTAGGTGGAGTGGAGGTGACTTTTGTATCATACTGTCTTGTGTCACTTTGCTTTGCTTGTTTCAGTGTCTCAATGCTGAGATAATGATTTCTGTTTCACTGAATAATGGTATTGGAAGATGAGGGATTTTCTAGGGTTTCCATGACTTTAATGGAGACCTGGATTAACTATTGCTAAATTGTAAGACAACTCAGATTGTGTTATGGTTGGGACATGAAGTGCCCACCCCCAAACCTCCTGTCAATGCAGGAATATTCAGAAGTTCAGTGATTAGATAGGAGGGCTGTGACCCACTCTGTCCATTCCAGTTTGAATGGGTGGTAGGCAGATGGGGCATGGCTGGAGGTGTCGGCCACTGGGGGTGTCCCCTGGAAAGGTGCACCTTTCCTGTGCCCTGCCACCAACTTCTGACCCTGTCATGTGCTGAGCAGCTTTCCTCTGCTGGCCCTTGCCCCGCGGTGTGCTGCCTCACATGGGGCTCAGAGCTATGGAGCCCACACTCTGTGAACTGAGCCTCTGCAACCATGAGCCCCAAACGAACCTTTCCTCCTCTAAGTTGTTCTGGTTGGGTAATTTGGTTACAGTGATGCAAAAACTGAATAAAACAGATTGTTGCTCCATTTCATGCGTAGGAAAAAAAATCTTAAGTAAGTGAAAAAAAATGAAGTACCAAGAAGAAGACTTGTATTTCACTGTCTTTGTGGTCTCACTGTGTTGTCTTTTTTTCAGGATGCAACATTAACACATGTAAGCAACCTACTATGAATCCTGTCCCACTGGACACCCTGTGATCATAGTCTCGACGTTTTATGTTAGGTAGAAAATACTACACTCTGATCTCTTCGTTTCTTGACATGTACTTTCTTCTGACATCTTCTTACTCCAGCAGTCCATAAAGGTGAGTTTTCTTATTTGTATATTTTACTCTGATTTTCAGAACCTTTTCAAAACTTCCAAAGAACAATTGCATGATTTTGAATTCTTACTGCTCCACAGCACATCCTGACATCATAGCATAGCTCTTGTAGTTTTCTGGACACTGGAAAAGTCTAAATTAAATCCCTCCCATGGTGGACACAACAAAAAATTAGAAGGGGCTTTTTCAAAGACATAGTCACATCCTTTAGTGGAGTGGTTAATGGGTATACAGAAGTTTCTCAGTACGCCCTGGTCACTTTTGCAGGTACTTCCGCTGCCTGGAGTGTTTTTGCCTAGTCCGGTTGTAGGTTCTTTGTCAATTACTCATAGAATTGCCGTTATGTAGCCATGGATATTATTTACTGTCTGGTTCCTGATAACAATCCTGGAGCTGCTTTGTTCAATAACGATCCTTAATACCTGGAAGAACAGCAGACACCTGATAGGCAATTTTTTTTTTCTAAAGAGAGAGAGGGACAGTGAGAGAGAGAGAGAGAGACAGAGACAGAGAAAATCAATTTTATTTAGTTTTTCACATGGCTTTCGTTGCTCTGACAGTTAGTTGTGTACATGGTGCTGGGGTTCAAACACATGCCCTTGCGCATCCCAGGCAAGCAGGTAACCGCTTGAGCCACCTCTCCAGCCCCAATAGACAATTTTTAGTACTTTCTGAATTAATGATTTTACCTTTGACATCTGGCTTTAGAATGACCTCACTATGACCTGCCAGCATAAAATGTTTAAGTATTGGGATATTTAAAATAAATTTTATTGTGCACATTTGAAAATCTCACTATAATATTGTGGGGCACATATTAACAGTAAAACATTTACTATGGTGAAGCAAATTAACATATCTACCACCTTATATAGTTACTTTTTGACAAGAACAATTAGAATCTGCTTATTTAATAATCCCTAGGCTAAAATAATCTGGCTATTATGGACTTGGGCTGTGCTTAGAGTCGTTCACCCCAGGTGTCCACTACGTGGGATCCTTTGGCTCCACACTTCTCCCCAGTTCCTCCCCTCCCTTCCCCTCTTACCCTCTATCTCTGCATTTCACCTCTTTTTTGCATCTTAGATTCCACACATAAGCGAGATTGTGCAGTATTTTTCTTTCCGTCTGGCTTATCTCACTTGCCACGATGCCTCGAGGAGGATGGGTGACTGGATCGCTTAGTTCCACTGGGAACTGCTTTGGAACCTCCATTCTCTTTCCCACGGGCAGCGCGCCAATCCAGCAGTCTCCTGGGGTATGTCTAATCCTTTTGATAATAGCCATCCCAGTGAGTGAGGCACAGCATCTTACAGTGCTTTTAATTTGCCCTCCCTTAATGATAAGTGTTGTGTTGCTTTTTAAATATCCGTTGGTCATTTTTGTGTCTTCTTTGGAGACAGGTCTTTTTCTAGCCTTCAAACATTTTTAATGGGGTTTGGTTATCGTCTGTTGAATTTTAAGACTTCTTTCTAACTTTTCGATAGAAACCTTGCATCAGATATATGATTGTCAAGCATTTTTCTGAGCCTGCATGTTGATTGGTTTGTTGGCCATGTTTCCATTGGATGTTGTCTCATTTTTTTTATTGGTGGTTTTGTGATCTGAGCTTTGGTGTGGTATTCAAGAAAACACTGCTGAGGCCTAGCCCACAGAGCTTCTCCTCCAAGAGTGCCGTTGTTTCAGCTCCTTCACCGGAAACTTTTATCCATTTTGCTTTGGTTTTTGTACATGGTGTCAGTTAAAGGTCCAACTTCATAACATGTGGAATTCCCAGTTCTCCCAGAAACAGACACTAGAGAGATTTCTTTCTCCACTCTGTCCTCTTGGTGACCTTTTCAAAAATTAGATGACTTGAGCTGGAGCAGTGGCTCAGTGGTGGGAGCGTTTGCCTGACATGTGCAAGGACTGGGCTTTGAACCCCAGCACCATGTACGAAACTAAGGATTGGAGCAACGAAGGTCAGATGGAAAACTAAATAAAATTGATTCTCTCTTTCCTCTCTCTCTCTTAAAAAACAATTAGTTGATTGTGTGTTGCTAAACTTGTTTCTGTACTCTTTTTCTGTCCTGGTAATCCTTTCTGCAAGTTCTGTATTGTTTTAATTACTATAGCTTTGTACTATTACTTTAAATTTGTTTTTAAGAGAGAAACAGTGAGAGAGAGGCAGAGAAAGAGAGAATCAATTTTATTTAGTTTTTTCATGTAGCCTTTTTCTTGCTCTCACACTTCTTTGTGTATGTGGTGCTGGGTTTCGAACTCGGGTCCTTGCACATGCCAGGCAAATGCCGTAACCACTGAGCCACCGCTCCAGCCCCTGTATTATCCTGTACTATTATTTTAAATAGGGAAGTAAGATGATTCCAAATAGATTTTTCTTTCTCAAAAAAAAAAAAAAAGCAACAATATGCTATGACTTCTTTATTGGTTCTACATAGAGCAAATCTGTGTTGGTTTTTATCTGCTTTTAATCTCCATTTGCTGCTAATAGACTAAATTTTAGCTAATTTACTATTTAATCACATGAAAAAATAAATAAGTTCTTTTGATAAGGAAAGAAAATGTGTTTTACCTCTATTTTTATTTCTGCAATTTTAGGGTTTTTTTTCCAAAACAGGTTAACTTGTTTCAATCTAGAGTTTAATGCTCTCTGTATAGATACCTTGATTTCTGTCTTCATATATGATGACTTGTAGCTGTTCTAATGATATTCTATAGTTTCCATGGGAAAAACTATTTTGAAAGAATTATATAAGTTTATGCTCATAGTTTTCATAATTCAGTTTCTTGAATGCATTTTCTTTTATCTTCCTTAGTTTTCCTTTGTCCTACTTAATATATTTTTGCTAGTATTTAGCACTGACATAATTATGACTAATGCTACAATTTGTATCTTTTGTGAAATGTTTAAGAAAAACTTGTGCTCTAAAATATACAAATTCAATGTGATGAATGTGATGGTTGGTTTTATGGTTCAACTGGACTGGGCCATGATACCAAGATGTTTGATCACACATTATCCTAGAAGTCTAGGAGGATGCTTTTTGAAAAATATTGGTATTTATATCAATGGATTTTGAGTGAAGTAGACTATTGCCCATACTTATGGTGGGCCTCATCTATTCAGTTGAAGAAATTAGTAGCACTAAGATGGCTCACCCTCCCTCATCTGTCTCCCAACCCTGAGCATTTTCCCAGTAGATACCTTTGGACTTCAACTTTCACTCTTTCCTGCACCTCTTGACTGTTTACTTACACAGCCAAGTTGGAACTCATTGGGCCATAATTGTAAAAGCCAAGTCCTTAAAATAAGTTTGCTGTGTCTTTATCTCTGTCTCTCACATACATACCTATTGTTTCTCTTTATTTGGAGAAAGCTGACACAACAAATTTTATTCATATTGTCTTTAAAGCATGTGTATGTAGCAGTGAGATGGGTATTATTCTCTATTAGGCACTCGGGTCTACTCTACTACTATTTTTTTTCTATCTTTTTCATTTCTATTTCAAGTTTGTATTTTGACATGAATTAGGCATTAACCATTCTAAATGAGTCTGTTGTCAACTTGATCACTCAAGTTGGAGTTTAAGGATACCAAATATGTAACTCTAACAATCTATTATGTCTGATAACCTCAATACTATGGATTAACAACATGTATATAATACAACTGTTTTATGCATTCACAGATGTTCATATTTAGAATTCCACAAAGAGCTGTTAGAATTGCTAAAAAATTCAGTGAAGTCATGGATTATAAAATCATATACACTAACAATGAAATATCACTTTAGGAAAATAATTACATCTACTATGGCATATAAAAGCTAAGTATTTAGGAGCAAACTGAAATGAGTAGATAAAAGACATATATGCTGAAAACTATAAAATAGTGATAAAATCATTGAAGAAGAGAAAAATGAATGGAAAGATATCCCATGTTCTTAGATTACAAGAATTAACACTGTTAAATATCTATTCTGCTCATTCTGCAGACTCCATGAAATTATGTTAAAATTTCAATATCAGCTTTTACAGAAATAAAAAAAAATATTCTAAAGTAGACACTGAAAAATAAAATGCAAGTAACAAAAGAAAATTTGAGAGAAAATAGTAAATCTGGAGGTATCACATTCTCTGATACCAAAATATAATATTAAGTTATTGTAATCAAAATGAAATAGTACTAGCATAAGAACAGATCCATCAATGATTGGAACAGGACAGAACTCTGAGAGATAGTCCCAACTATGTACTCTAAATTGGTTTTCAACAAAGGAGTCAAGAGCACACAATGAGAAAGGACAGTCTCTCCAATGTATGGGGTTGGGAAAACTTGTTATATACACACAGAATGAAAAAAATACCCTTACCTCAAATCATATTCAACAATCAGTTCAAAATGGGTAAGAAACTTAAGCATAAGACCTGAGGCTATAAAACTGCTAGAAGAAAGCCAAGTCGGACTCCAGGTTATTGGTCTGGGCAGTGGTTCCTTGAGTAAGACTCCAACACCACAGGCAAAAAAACAATAGGCAAGTGAGGATCTAATCCAATAAAATGCTTCTGCACAGCAAAACAAATAACAAAAGCAACAAGAGTGAAGAGACAAACCACAGAGTTGGAAAAAATATTTTCAAAACACTCATCATAAGGGACAAATGACCAAAATGCAATGAGGAATTCAACTGAATAAGAAAACAAACAACCCAGTTGAAAAGCGGGCAAACAATCTGAGCAAAAGTTTTGCAGAAGAGGAAGTGTGAGTGTCCAACGGATTTATGAGAAAGTGCTGAACCCCTCTAACCATCAGGACAATACCAGCTAGCACCACAATGAGGTATCGCCTCCTGTCTGCTGGAACACTAACGGTTAAACACAAATGATAACAAGAGTTGGGGAGTTCATGGAGAAAAGAGAGTCCTCAGACACACTTGCACACTTGGTGGGAATGTAGGTTAGGGCAGCTGTTCTGGAAAATGGCACAGAGGTCATTGGAAACCTAAAATCAGAATCACCATAGCATGCAACAATCACACTCCTATGCGTATATATATTCCTTTTAAATTGTAATGTTGAAGAGATACTTGTGTACTCATTCAATTCAAAATCATTCACAAGCCAGCATATGGGATCTACTACCTACATATCCGTCAGTAGACGAGTGGGTAAAGGAAACCTGGTGTGTATTTATAATGGAATACCCTACAGCTTTTAAAGGGGAGGAATTCTGCCATTTGTAACAGTGATGGAACTAGTGGATATTATGCTAAGTGAAATAACCCACATATTAAGAAAGATAAGCACTCTATGACCTGACTTGTATGTGAAATCCAGAAATGTCATCTGTGTGGAAATAGCCAGAAGAATCAGATAGAGGCTGGGAGGGAAAGAGGAGGAAGAGGGATGGAGAAAAGAAAGACAGCAATGAGACAGTCGAAATTTCAGTTAATATCATGACCACTACATGGACTCTATGGTTTATAGTATGTGTTATGTATTTCAAAATTGCTAGAATAGATTTTTTAAACAACACAACATAATAAAATTATGATAAATTGGTTAGGTAATGAATATAACAATTAATTTTACTGAATCTTTCTATAATGTACACATAGATCAAAATATCACATTATACCCCATAAATGTGATTGTTGATTAAAAGTAGATTTTAGTGCTGGAGATTTAGCTCAATGTAGAGCGCTTGCCTAGGAGACATGAGGCCCTGGGTTTAGTCTCCAGGATCATAAGTAAATGAATGCATTTAAAAGATACACAACACACACACACACACCACACACACACGAACACACACATGCACACACAAAGGTGCACATGGTTAAAAAAAAAAAAGGCAGGTGCTAGGAACGCTGGCCACTCCAGTGAACCGTGGCTATTTCCTGGCAGCTCCCAAGGCGGTCTGCCTTCAACTCGGTGGTTCTAGCACCACAATTGACCAAGCCCTCCCAGGGAATGATCCTGTTTCCCCTTTCCTCTCTGTGCTGTGTGTAGTTGCTGCGGCTGTTGTTTTCAGGACGTCAGACGGAATGTCATCTTTGCTTTGTTTTAAGTGTCTTGTTTATAAGCATTGCGGTAGCAGGCGCTCAGTAAGTATTGTACGAGCTATTCATGTCCACACGTAGTTTCACATAATATTCTCTACTGGCAAGATGTGTGACTATGTCATGAAAGACAAGCATATTGATCTAATTTAAAGTGAAAATGGAATGGGGCAGGGCTGGGTGAAACACAGCAAAGAAATTGGAGGAAAACAAGTTGGACGAAGTTTGCAGAGGGCTAGAACTGTCCAAACACTTAACTGATGTACATAAGAAATGTTAGATGAGCTAAACTAT
Source organism: Aplodontia rufa (assembly GCA_004027875.1). Classification (NCBI taxonomy): domain Eukaryota; kingdom Metazoa; phylum Chordata; class Mammalia; order Rodentia; family Aplodontiidae; genus Aplodontia; species Aplodontia rufa. The sequence goes on from PVKS010019121.1 coordinate 31,871, forward strand.
TAAATAAAACAATATTTTAAAATCAGTATAAGTCATATTTGTTTTTCTGACATCTCTTTTCTGTTTTTCTGTTCTTTTGTTCAATAGATGATGCTTTTTTTTTTACTTTATTTGATTACATAGTACTTCACTAGTACCCACTTTTAAAGCTGATCCAGAATGGTAATGTATCAGTTTGCATTGGTGCTGTGATTTTTTTTATTGTAATCCTTAGGGTACTATATAAGAGAGTTTTAATCCTTCAATTTGTGAAGAGAACTGTAGCTATGATTCATTAATATTTGATAGGAATACCATTTTAATTGAAATAATCTAATATTCTATCATTAATGATGCAGAGACCAATAGTTAGAAGCAAGAGTGGATGGTTTTTAAATTGCAAAATATTTATCATGCTTCGGAGATTGAATTCACATAATAGGTACTAAGAGGATGGCAGACTCTATTGGCATATTTTCATCCATACTAAGATTTATGTGTTCATGATATAAGCATTGATTCTCAGTTTAGCTGTAGTCACTACGTATACCTGAGTCAATGAATCTTGATATTGACCTTAATAGTAATCAATTCCTACTTCATATAAGCAAAGTCATAAATCACAGTTATATGACAGTCCCATGTTACTGTTTTCTAATTTCCCACAACATTCTCAGATCAATACCTCACTATTTACTAAATGAAGAAAGAGTTTATTCTGATAACTCATTTGTAGTACATAGCATTTTAAATTTAGAATGCTGATATGTTAGCATTTATAATTTCCAAAAGGTGTTTCAAGACAGAATATGATCAAGGGGACTCACACTCCTGACACCTTTGAATCTTAAGTAAAGTGATTCATAATTGATGATTGATGCACAATTTTATTTCAAAGTGTGAAGGCTACATAAACAAATAGGTAGTTACATTATTTTATTCAGAGACATGCCACTTACAGCAATATTATAAATGCAAAATACTTGCAATTGAATTAAGCAATTTAACCTGAGCCATAAAATTAGTTGCTGGAATACAGAGTTAGAAGATAATTGCTAGATTTCAGCATCCGCAGGTACCGTTCTCTAAAACTTTAGAAGTGTTATGACAGTATTTAAAATATAAAAAGCTGCATCTAGATAAATTGACTCATCAAAAGAAACACACAGCAAAGAGACTACAGAATGGGCCTGGAAAATTAACAAGGCCCGGCGCGCTCCGCCTAAATCATTGTTACACACTAATTAGTGCTGTGCTCTGATTTGAGGCTTTAAATTTGTTCCTTTGAAGATTTTCCTAAAATTGTATTCAAAGGAACAGCTCTTCCTTAATAAAACTGAATAATTCTCCATTCACTTGGGAAATGCAGCTTCTCGGCATTAATGCAGCTGAGAATCAGGAGCTGACTTCTAATAGAGGTGCTAATTATTAACATTCTGGCATCAGCAGAAGGCTGCATCCTTTCGGATGGAAATAAAATAATGGTGCACAAATATTCCTCCTCTATTCCAATAAGTACTTGAAAATTCAATAATATTCATTAAATACATAAATGTGAATATTAAAAATAAAGATTTTTCCCCTGTGATTTATTATGTACTGTCTGAAAAGGGAAGTTGAAAGCAGACATCATTATATGGCATAAAAAGGAATTCTTTGGCTGGTAATTACAATGTAAATTTATTATTATACCAAGGGAAAGAGTGACGTCGTATTTAAAATCATCAGGCATCCCTATATCACTCAAAGTATGGACGCATTAACCTTCAATAATTCATATGGTACAATATGTACAAGGATAATACAACATGATGAGAAGCCTTAAAATGATTTAAAAGAAAATCCTAGTAATGCTTTGTTATAAACGGAAGCCTAACAGAAGAAAACAGGGCATTTTGCATTGTTTCTGGAGGACAGAGAAGGTAAAGCAAAATTGACAGGGACTATGGTGTCACCATCTGGAAAACAACTTCTCTACTACTTTTCCTCTTCCAGTTTTATAGTGACAGTGAGTGTAATCTACAGGAAGGGGTTCCTCGGAGTAAAAGTTATCATGCCTGAGTTAGAAAAGGAAGGACCTTGGATGGGGAGTTACCATGACAACCTTGTTGAGATGGGAAACGCCTTCTCCAGCGCTGTCTGTCTCCTCACCTGCCGCAATCAGGGAAGAGGATGAGCTGTTTCCAAGTTTTCACAGTTCATACCCTGGAAATCATGTGAGTTTACCCCCAAAACATGGCAGCTGCAGAGATGGTGGGTGATTTTGTTTTGTATTAAGATAGAAATACATAGCAATTCCAAGGGGGTCTTTTCCTTGTCCTTACAGATAAGAATTCTTTGTGTGAGATTTTTTTTTTCTTGAGACTGGGTAAAAGAAATTGAAACAAAAAGTCCTTTAATTTCGGAAGCCCGCATGTTTAAGGTAGTGAGGGACAGATGCAGAGTTATAGCCAGCTCTCCATATATCCGCAGTGACTTCCAGCTCTGCTGACCAACTACACTGTTAGATGTTGAACCCAGAGACAGGAGCCGCAAACAACCATCCACACCCACCTGCTTTGTGGTTCCACTCTGGCCAGCTCCTGCCAGCGCTGACTTTTGGACCAGGGTGATTAGTGACTTTTCCCCTGATGTTTTCAGATCCTTGAATTCTACAGTTCCTCCAATTATGTTCTAAGGTCTAACTTCTCTAAGTTCTTGACTTCCCAATCCTCATGTCTTGCTTTCTTGATGGAGTGCTTGCTAATCTAGTTGGTGAATATATGTGAGAGAGCCTCCACACTTAAAAAGTTTATGGATAATTTGTATGTGAACAGTTGAGAAGAACTCAAAGAAAGGAAAGTGTTTAATTTCACAAACACTGGAAAGATATTCGAAAAATATAAAATCCTAACTGCACTCAGTCATGAAAGTCGTACTAAACCCATGGACTCTGCATGGGACATTACTTTGCTTTTATGGACTTTATCTTATGTTTAAAATTCTGTCCCAATTTGATTGGTCAATTTTGTAATTAAAACTGCAAAATAATCTCAAATTTGATATTTGCATAAAACTATAAAGTGAAGAAAAACATTGAATGAAAATAAATTTAGAGAAATCTTACTAATTCTGAAAGTCTCTATTTAGAGAGGTATCAGAGCTTCTATCCAATGAATTTATTGAATGAGTTTCTATTGATTTCTAAATTCCAACTGAACTTTTACTTATGTTTAGTGTTATTTCCTAAAAGTTTTGCTTCATGTTTTGAAGGATTCCGAGTGATGCAATTGTTCATTCAAATATTTCCATATTTTACTTCCTGTTCCCTTTCTTCAAAGTGCATGTGTAGTGTTCGTTTATGATGAAATGTGATGGGATTCATTATCCCTTTTCCTAGGCATAATTCTAACTCTCAAACTTGGGGGTCTCATGGAAGCTAATAGAAGCAGCAGAATTACTTGTATACATATCAGTTTGTGTGTTTGCCTTAATCATGTATACCTTTTATCCTTTTTAATATTTTTTTAAGGGAGAGGGACAGTAAGCGAGAGAAAAAGAGAGAATCAATGTTATCTAGTTTTTCATCTGGCTTCATTGCTCCAATACTTCATTCCATACGTGGTGCTGGGGTACAAACCCATGTCCTCATGAATGCCAGAGAAGCACTGTAACCACTGACCCACTGCTCCAGACCCTATCCCTTTTAATCTTAAAGCTGTTACTATGTGTTTATGAATTGTGACTTTCAGACAGACTCAAACTCGTAGATGAGAATTTCTTGGAGACTGTGTGGATATAGAAATATGCTGAAATATCTTGAAATTCATGATTAAGGTCCTGGATAAACAGAAGGAATCAAAAAAGCTGAATTAGCAATCCCCCACACCCAGACAATGGGAGAAAGCAAAAGAAGGAGATTGCCCATCCTTTACCACCGTGAAGGAGAAAAACGGTCTGCAAATCTTCCCGGTTCAGAAGTTCTCAGACTGTCCTATCTCCTATAACAGAGATAGGATGTTTATTTTTTATTTTACTTTTTGTGAATTGAATAGCAAATTAAGTGGTACTAAAAGAAAAAGTAAACTAGAACTCCTCCCTCCAATTAGTATTCTAAACTCAAGCCATATATATGTGTGTGTGTGTATGTGTGTGCATGTGTGTGTTTAGTGCCAAAGAATCTTGTTTTTAATCAATGAGATCTAAAGTGAGAAGAATGAGATGGAATGGATGGTGACAATACAATGCGAACCAGGTATTTATGACAGGAGAAGACATTGTTTCATGACTTAGAGTCAAGATAGAGCAAATTATGAAAATTTAGCTTGAAAATAGTTCCACAGCCAAGAGAATTATTGGATATTGATGATGATGAAGAAGAGGAGGAGCGGGAGGAGGAGGAGGGGAAGTAGGAGGAGGGGGACTGTTAGGTACTGGGGATAGAACCCAGGCCCTTGCACGTACTGAGCAAGCACTCTATCACTGAGCTACTCCACTATCCCAAGAGAAGAATATTTTACAGATAGTTTTTCCCCCAGCAAATTTTCCAACTCATATGAGTTAGTCTACATCTAATGAGATCATAGGGAAGGCAAATCCAAACTGAACAAGGTAGAAGACTCCATGAGGGGCAGGAGATAAGCGACTGTGCACCACAGCCATTGTTCCCTCAGCTAAAGGTTGGGGCAGTGACTTCTGTGTTCTTTAGGATTTCCTTCGACTACAAGTGTCAAGTGTTCAAAACACAAAGAGCAATTTTATAAGCAAGATGTAAACAAATTCCTTTTAGTGTAGAGAAAACCCAAGCTTCTTCAGTTCAGGCTGTTCCATACCTTACTTTGGGATGTCACAGAACAGTGTCATGGGAAGAATTCTGATGTGGCCTCTGACATTTCTGCTCTCTGGAGTACACACCATGCACATTTTCTTCATGTAGGCAGAAACCATGATGTCATTCTCACCTGCAGAGGGAGGAAGAGTAAAGAGATTCTATGGATGAAATCTAGCTGTCTAATCAGTGCACACCGAGTTATCAAAAGGGAACACATCTTTGGTAGGCCTGGGTAGGCAGGTGAGAAGGACACAGAGCAGGAAACGGTGCTCAGTCCCTCATAGCTCAGTGCTTCCACCTGAATGAATTCTGCTTATAAGTGCAAGAGCGTGAAAGAGAAGCCTGAGCATCAAATGAGATCGGAACCCCAGTTGGCACCATGATTTCTGTCTCATTGGTTTAGCAGAGAAGCAGCTAAAACATTTCTGAACTCCAGACCCCAAAACTGAATTATAATGGCTTCTAATTCATGATCCCAGACAACTCATGAACTTTGTCCTGTCTCCTATATAAAAGGTAAGATAAAGGAAGGGCTACAGAGGACAAGGAGAGGAAAAAGACAGGGACACATTTCAGGACAACAATTCTGCTTCCGTCTCACTTGCAGTTCAGTCCCCAGTATCAACACACACACACACACACACACACACACACACACACTCCCTCTCTCTCTCATCATTTTAAAAGATGGTCAAATATTAATCAGATCAAATGAATTTATTTGTTTTCTAGATGTGCTGTAATAAATTATCTGAAACCACCTAGCTTAAAAGAGAAGACTTTTTCTTGTGGTTCAGGAGGCTGGCAGTTCAAAACCAAGGTGTCAGTAAGTCAGGATTCTTCTGCAAACTCTGGAAACCATGTGCCCTTGCCTCCGTCCTAACTCCAGTGGCCCCTGAAGCCCTACATGCTCTTCCTTTATTTTCACATGGCCGTCATCCCTCTCCATGCGTTTGTGTCAAAATGTCCCTCCTCCTATAAGGACACTATTCCAGAATGATATTTCAATTTGATTCTATCTACCAAGACTCTATTTCCAAATAAATTCCCATTCAGAGGTTTTGGGGCAGGCACCAATGTTTGAGGGACAGTATTCAACCCCGTATACTATCTCAGCAGGAGTAGCAAGGATAAAAACGGGCAGCAGATGCCTGGAAGAGGGGGCACAGACCAGTACAGGGAACAACAGAGGGATGAGTTGAAAGGGGTTCAAGTTAATTCTTTGAAGAATTGCTGGACAATTGGATCATTTGCCTTTGGCCCCTGAATGCCTGAAATAAATATCATTATTCCAATGTAACCAGAGCGTCCAGTCCTTCTGGAGTTGGGTAGTAAGGTAATCTAAGGAATGTCAACTGAAACCTTTAGGAATTGAAGGATTTAAATGTGGAACAAAAGAGAGAGGAGATAAAATGTTAGCCCCTTGATAGATGATAAAAAGCAGTCATTTGTTCCAATTTATTTATTCTCATCTTCAGAGATGAAAGCCCTTTCCAGCTTTGCAAAGTATCACAAATTGTTATTGTCTTTCTGATATCATCCATCACTCCTTTTCCTGCATTCTTCCTCCAATGTCCTGACATGTTTCTGGATGTGAATCCAGATATTATTTTCATTATACTCATCAATTCCTAGCTATACAGCTTTTATAAAGATTTTTAAATAAATGGGGTCATAATAATCTTGCAGTTCAGGGAAAGAGAAGTGTATTCCAAATAAATATCTAAGAAACCATCAAAATAGATTAAATGGTAGCAAACATATTAAATAAAGCATGAGCTTAATTACTTGCCAGACTAGTACCCAGATGCTGGTATATTTAGTCATATCTATACCTGTAAAGGTTGTCATGACCAAGTGCAAGCAACAGTGTTTCAACAGCCTTCCTAAAAGGGTGCCAAACATCATTAATTTGACCACGTATGATAATTGCATTCATGCACTGGAAGCAATTGTCCCATAAACATTAACTGCAAGGGCTATATTTATTAGAAAAATATAAAACATGGTAAAAATGTTAGTTGAGAGGGACTGTACTCATCAAATGAAATAAAAATTCAGTGACTAAAGATATTTTACAATGTTTTGATTGAAATGCCTTATGGTACCCTATCAAAACTAATAATATTCGCATATCATAGACACAACTACCACGTACAATTTTCTGTGCGAGGGCAGTACCAGGGATTGAGCCTGGAGGCATGTAACCATTGAGCAGCATCCACAGCACTTCTTATATTTTATTTTGAGACAGGACCTCACTAAGT
>PVKS010019122.1:0-38915 GCA_004027875.1 Aplodontia rufa
CTGATTTTGGTGTTTAGTTTCTTTAGTTCCTTGTATATTCTGGATATTAGCCCTCTGTCCAAGGTGTAGCCGGCAAAGGTTTTCTCCCATTCTGTAGGTTCTCTCTTGATGTTCTTGACTAGATCTTTAACTGTGCAAAAACTTTTTAGTTTAATTGCGTCCCATTCATTTATTCTTGACTTTACTGCTTGAGCCATGGGAGTTTTAAGGAAGGTGCTGCCAACTCCTATGTCCTGTAGTGTTGACCCTATGAAGGAGAATCTTCAATCCAGACATCACACTGTGCTAGACTAACTGTCCCTTGTCCATCCCATAGGTATCTGCTATTCCTAGCCATAGAAATTAGAATGCTCCTAATTCTGTCACTATTCTTTTAAAATACCAAAGTACTATTTTTAAAAAGGCAACCAATGTTTCCTCACATCTTGTTCTATTTATAGTCCATGAGAGGCAAATAAGGGTGAAAGAGCTATAAGGCATTTTATAGTTGTTGTTTTTTTTTTTTTTTTTGCCTCTATTCCCATTCCTTTCCTCTTAACCCCAACTCAACTTGCAATACAAAGTTAAAATTTTCTTTATATCATCCTTATTTTGTTTTGAATGGAGGGAAGTACTACAGGGAAGACTCTTCTAAATTCCGATTTTTCTTATAATTTAACCAATATTTGTAATGCCTAATTCCTCACAACTTTAAAGATTATCACCACCAAAAAATGTTTGAAATGACTGGGTGGTTACATAAATGTCTGGATATTCCTGAAACCCATGTCATTAGTTTTGTGCTATTTCCTTGAAGGTGGTTGGATATACATTGCAACCCAAGTTCAGTTTCAACAGAAACATAATGTGACCACACAGCTCAGTCACATTCTTCTGGAAATGTTAACACATTTTTGGAAATGCTGAATTCTCACGTACCCCTTTTATCCAGTCTATCCTTTCATCTTTCTGCCTAAACACTTATCCATCCAAGGGTTTCTTGAATACTACGGAATATCTATTTTCTGCCAACCACTGCCTTTAAGTGTTGGGTATACATGCATAAGTATATATAGGCAAAGAACTATAAGAGTTCATGGTACAAAGAGAAAAAAGACACAAACTAAAAAACAAAAAGATTTAACATTCTTTAGTAAGTGCTGTAATAGAATGCAAGGTGCCCAATGAACAAAAGAAACAGCAACTCTACTCTGAGTCAGATATGAATAGGACAGAGAAAATAAGCAACATAATGGGCATGATATCTAAACTGTCTTTAATGGGTTAAATAAGAGATCATTGTTGACTGTGTAGTAAAAATCGATGGAGAAGCACAATTCTCAAATTGTTAAGCTAGTATAACCAGGTACACATTGATGCTTTTAAACCAGTGTGTGGGAAAAAAAGTTAAAGATGCATTAATGCTGAATTTACCTTTGGACATACTGAGTTTGAGGTGTCTGTGTTGTATCTAGGTAGCGTTATCAATGGGACTATTATAATTATGGCAGTGACTCTTGGGGAGCTAAAAATAATAAATCATATATTTTGCTTACATTGATCTTTCTGGTTGTTTCATGAAATGTGATTCTGCATTACTGTAAGCATAAAATATGCATCCATATGTCTGATTCATTTCTAGTTCTTATTTAGTGTTTTTATAGAGAAGTAATAGAATTTTTAATGAAATATTAAATCCATTTTCTCTTCCCAGGTAAAATTCTAATAAATTTACTAAAACTTTTCTTACTATAAGACTTTCAGGATAAAAATCAATATCCTTTTAATAATCTAAGACATGACAACATCAAGAAATATCTTATTCAAATAGAAAGTAGCCTTCAGTGCTAGGGAATAGTTAAGTAGTTAAGAATCCTTTATCCTTCACAATAATGTTTATCTTCCTGGGACAAATCAGCAATTGATAGATTCAGCAGGTTAGATTTAACAGTTGGCTTTATAAAACAAAATAAAAATGCACAAAACCAAAATCAACAACCTAGCAGTATCCAAAAAAAAAAAAAAAAGCCAAAACAATATAAAAGGGGCAGAGAACACAACGGATTAACTGCATATAACATGGTAAATGTCTTAAGATGTTAATTTGTAAGGGCCAGCCATACAATTGCAGAAAAAAATTAGAACTGCATTGTGCATTCTGCATTCATCTATTTACAGTATGCACGTAGAGACAGATCTATTTTCAGATTGTATATCATCTCAAAAAAAAAAGGCTGATTGTTTATTACTAAAAAATAATGAAACATAAATGGCAGTTCATGGAAATCTAAGGTAAAACCAATCTGTTACTGAATTAAAAATAATGCAAATGCCATGGAACTAGCAGCTAAATTAAACAATAAAATAAGCCAATAAGTCAAATCCAAATGGAAGATATTTTTGAAATATAAATACTAAGGAGTATGCCTTGATAACTTCAAAAGGCATAGAAATGCCTGGGAGAAGAAACCTATTCCCATCTGGGCCAGAGCTTATTATTTTCATTAGCTCAAGCAAGAATTTGTAGCACTGTATATGAGAATGCTAAAATGGTTTCCCAAATAAGGGTAAACTCCATTTTAGCCACTTGTGATGTCTTTAAATAGGTGACATAGTTTTAATGTATTAGGAGCAAGAAGTATTTTAATGGGGCTATCCTGCACTTCTCAGCGAAGGAAATTGTGATGAAAGAAATGACAATAAGTTGAAAGCAAGCACCATGAAAAAACGGAAATCTTTCCACTGGAGCTGGCCGTTTATTTATATTTAAACTATCATCTCCCCAAAAGGAGTCACAAATTGCTCGTAGGGAGGAAAAAAAAAAGATTTTGCTACAAGTCAGCTTTGCTGTTAACGAGTGGAAGGTTAGAAACCTAGAGCACTGGAGCCTATTATCTGCCAAGAGGAACATTTCATGTTTAAAAAATCCATGAGGCTTTGAAGAGGTATTTGATCTCCTTAGAAACTGTGATACATTTGAAATACCTTGAAATATCTCCCTACTTTTTCCCAGAGTTTATATCAATAACACTTTTTTAAAAACTCCAGCAAGTCCAGGGCAATAAATAACTCAAGCAAACAAAGACATGATGGAAAGGTCTAACCTAATCGCATCTTTCCCCACTTAAGTCATCTCAGGACATTTATACAGTTGCAAAAAAGGACAATTTCTTTTATGACACACCCTGATTTCAGGGTTCTGCTCCACTCACTCTTCCTCGTCAAACATCAATAAGGAAGCACATTAGCAAAGCTTAACTCCCTCCTATTAAAATAGGAACAGTGGTGAACACAGAGCAGCAATGTGCCTCTCACCCTTTATAGTGTCCGTGGCAGACGTGATTAATCAGTCATGGCACTAGGCTGTCATAGAATCTGCTAAGTGACATGGGAAAGGAAACATTTACTTCCCTCCTCCAAGAGGTTACATTTGGACAGAATTGTCAAACACAACATCATCCTCTGTAATTCTATATGCATATCATTTAATACCCTTTGCTTTCATTACTGCCTATAAGGTGGCAAAGAATTCTTTTTACCTAAATGGTATTGCATTAGTTCCTTTGTTCCCACAACTAATTCTGAAGACCAGTTTGTGCACTTTTTGTGTTAACCATATTGTGTGTTGGCAATGAATGAAATCATCAATGAGAAGACCTAGGCATCAAGAGCACAGCAAAGCATTTTAATGGATGATTTTAAATCTGCTATTTAAAATTAGCCACATACATTAACAAATATAATATCTGAGGTGAAGATAACCATCTAGCTATGTTGAACTTGTTAGAAAAATGCATTAAAACAATTAATATTAGAGTATGTACTGGTAACTGATGTCTAATGTACTTTTCAGTACTGAAAAGTTACTGAATCCCAGGAATATTCCTATTTGATTAGTGGGTCTTGAAAAGTAAATATTTTATAGCTTTAAGGAGCAGATCAATCATGACAGAGAGGAGCACAAGAGGTCTGCTATTTTTCCGCAGGGCTTCCTTGAGTGGTGCAGAGAGGCAGCTGGTGCTGTACCAGCGTGGAAGGCCAGTTGTTAGGAAATCTGTACGTAATGGCTCAAGATTAAATTGGCTAAGACCTGAGCAGAAATGCACTGGGCTCTCAAGCTAAGAAAAAAATCTCCAGAGCCTTGCTGAGGAATTTACCAATTGGTTCTCAGGTAACTTTCTCAACAGGACATGTTTGTGTCTTCGTTCTTAATTCATTTAGGTAGTAGTAGCGCTTCATAGCCGGTCCACTGATTAACTGTCTTCATTTGCATTTTTTCAATTATAGGTAAGTAAACCTTGGGGACTCCCATGAAGGCTTAATTACAGTCAACAAATTTCCAAAATATGGCTTAGAGCCATTTTTTTTCCTACTATTAAAGGCTGAACAGTTTCTGCTGAACCCCAAATAAGACATTCTTGCTAACCTTGGGATCTCAAAGAAAGGTGGTAGCATTGAGGGCTGTTGGGTCTTGCAAAGTGATGAACAGGAATACCTGTTCACTGAGCAGGTCCTGCACCTCCTTTTTCCAAATTTCCTTTTTGCCTTTTAGCTCCCTCCATTCCCCCACACTTCAGGATCTCCTGGCCCAAAGATCTTTTCTACAATGTTTACGTCCATATAACAAAAGAATCATGAGGAAATCAATCCATCAGGGGAAGAAACACCAATCGATTTCCAGACACTCACTAGGACCGGGAGGTGGGCTGGGCAGAGACAGTCTTTACGTGACATCAACATACCGTGCATTCACTGTGGATCATGTCATCTTTAATCGTGTCCATGATGTCTTTACTTTGCAACACTTACGTCTCATAACAACTGTTCAAGGAGCTAAGGCTCCGTTTTGCCTTTGCTGCAGTAAAGTATCACTGCCTTTGATCCCTCGATATCCACCACTCTCTCTCCCCAGGTGCAACATCACAACCAGAAAGCAATGTTAGAGGAGCCCTTGTCCAAAACCCCAAGAGAAATCAAGTCTTGACTAAATGGTTCAAAGACCCAGGGACCCCTCACTATCAGCAGTGCCTATCTTTGTATGAATGTAGTATCTGCTGGTAAGTGCTGAAGGCTATTTAACAACTTGGAAAATGGTTCCCAGCATGCAAAACACACCACTGAGAGGACTACAGTCTACAGGGATCCAGGACAACCAGTTTGTGTACTGGTTAGTGGAGGACTGTGCCTGGAAAGCGAGTTTGGTCTGAAGTTTTGGGATTTTCTTCTTCATTCTTTTACTTCTTTTCATACACGACTGCTAACCATTGTGTCATAATGTGGCACCATTCACGTTTTGGGGAAAGTAAATTGTTATCCTTGCCAGACCCTGTTCATCAGGTGTGTGGAAGGAGCTAGTTAGTTTCTGTTGCTACCACATCTTGGGCCAAGAAAATAAAGGAGATTGGAAGAAATCCCTCCCTAGTGAGTGAGTGCAGCCTCTTGGAACCTTAGTCTCTTCTTTCTGCATGTGCTCACCTCCTCCCCACCCCAACCCTTTACCTCCATATCCTGTGCATGCTCCCTCCTCAGGAAATACATTCATATACTCATGTTGTACCTCCTGCCTCCTTGCTACCTCTCATTTTCCATCCTTTATTATCTCCTAGTGATGAAAGACTGGGCTATACCTGAAAGTCTGAGTTCAAGTCCTGATTGGACTGATCTTGAACAAGATACTCAACCTTGCTCTACCTCAAATTTCTTCAGCGTTAAAATAAAATGAAAACAGTACTTCCTGGGATTAAATGTTAAATGTTAAATGAGATAATGTCCTTAAACTGACTGCCTTACACATGGTAAGCTCTTAATGAATCTTGGCTTTTATTATTACTGTGATCTATCTTTCCTGAAATCACCATTGGAGTCTCTTAAATTTTACATTTCTCCTTTTTTATTCTTGTTGTTTTTGTTGTTTTCCTGCCTTCCTTTCCTTCTGCTTTCAAAGTTTCCCTCATCCAGCATGTTGAAGTCTCACTAACTCTCCTTGAACTGAAGCTACCTCCACCTTGACTTGCTCTCAATGACCGAGTAGTATACTCTTTTCCTGCATGGGAGACAACGGAACAGAGAATCTCAGGAGGGGAATGCAAAACCATCAAAGGTTGTGTATCCTAAAGCACTATTGAATCCTTTAGAATAAAGGAGGAATGGAGGAATCAAGGTCAATCTCTTGTACTCAGTATAAAAGAACATTGGGTTTTGTGTAAACATACGATACCCAAAATATCTAATGAACATTTGGGTTTGGTGGTGGTCATACAAGACTGACAATACAAAAACAAACTGCTCTACTAGAATACAGAGAAAAGATAGTGTAGCGTAGGAAGATAATGTTTTATAAATCTAGTTTGGAAAGCAGCAAAAGAAATAATGAATATGGTGGCATATGCCTGTAATCCCAGCAGTCTGGGAGGCTGAGGCAGGAGGATTTCAAGTTTGAGGATAAACTCAGCAACTTAGCAAGGCCCTGAGCAACTTGGTGAGACTCTGTCTCAAAATAAAATATAAAAAGAGGGCTAGGGATGTGATTTAATGTTTAAGCAACCCTTGGTTCAATCCCTGCCACAAAACAAAAAATAAAAGAAACAAAACAAAACCAGAATGAATATTTTACACACTCACTTAAAGGGCCCAAAATTCAAGCTATATGGTTTGGTATAGGTAGTATTTCTAGATTTTTTTTATTGAAAGAGAAAACAGGGGGTTGGAGCAGTGGCTGAGTGGTTACGGTGCTTGCCTGACATGTGCAAGGATGCAGGTTCGAATCCCAACACCAAATACACAATGAAATGTCAGAGCAATGAAAGCAACATGAAAAGCTAAACAAAATTGATTCTCTTCCCTCCCCTCCCTCTCACTGTCCCTCTCTTAAGAAAAAAAGAAAGAAAGAGAGAGAAAGAAAGAAAGAAAGAAAGAAAGAAAGAAAGAAAGAAAGAAAGAAAAAGAAAGAAAGAAATCGGTGTTATTTGGAAAGGGTAGTTCATTTAATTCTCAGTCTATTCTTTTGTCAGACCCCAATTAAGATCCCTAACTACCCCAAAATGGAGCCCTTTCTGGGTTTTTGAGGGACCTCCAATCACTGAACACCCACTTCCCAAGTCTGTGTTTATCTTCACAAAATCACAAAACTTCGTTTCCCAGCCTTGCTTTCTCAATCCTTAAATCTACTTTGCTATCAAGTACATGAAAAAATGGATAATTTTTCATCTTTCATTCAAACTTGAAACATTGGATCCAGCAGCTTCTACCTCCAGCTAAGACTGATCTCATCTCATCCTCTGAATCCACCAATAGATTCCCAGTATGTATCTACAGATTCTTTAGTGGTACTTGAATATCTCATCGAACATAAGTTCCCTCTAAGAAGTTAAGCCAAACATTCCTGCTGCCCTTTTTTCTACCCTTTTCTCAGCACACACACATTTATTAAACAAATAAGACAGTAAGAAGTAGGTTTTATTTATTTTTTTTTAAAGAGAGAGGGACAGTGAGAGAGACAGAGAAAGAAAGAAACAACTTTATTTAGTTGCTTTAGTTGCTCCAACACTTAGCTGTGTACATGGTACTGGGGTTTGAACCCAGGTCCTTGTGCTTGCCAGGCAAGCGCCAAAACCGTTGATCCACCGCTCCAGCTCCCAAGATGTAGGTTTTAAAAACAGACCTCTTAGGGCTGGAGCAGTGGCTCAGCAGTTATTATGGTGCTTACCTGGCATGCGCAAGGACCCGGGTTCAAACCCCAGCACCACATCCACAACTACTTATCAGAGCAACTAAGCCACATGAAAAACCAAATAAAATTGATTCACTGATTCTCTCTCTCTTACTGACCCCTGCCCCCCCGCCTCTGTTTAAATAAAAAAAATAGACCTTCAAAGAAATTTAAAAATCCAAGATGATAATAAAAAAAATCTAGGGAAGGATGCTGCCTGGGTGAAGGCCCGTAAAAGTAAGGAAACAGCAAACAGAACAGGCCTCACAAAAAGCAACGGGCATCCTTAGGACAGCTGGTACGTGTCAATGTCACCGCTCTAAGCACCAGTGAAGCAAGGATGACTAATGTGTGTCATACCCACTGCCACTTCATTGAAACCCTTATTGGAACTGCCCAATCAGTCTTCTTTTCTACTGGTCCTATACAGAATCTCCTCAAAATATGGCCCAAACATTGACAATGGAGGAGAGTCAGCAATCAGGATGGAACCCATTTACCATGCTCTCTGTGACCCTTTCAACTATGTAAAAAAGGCTCTGCTTTCATTAAAAATAAATTGCTCTTTCTGGCAATGCTGGCACACATCTGCAATCCCAGAAACTTGGGAGGCTGAGGCAGGAATCACTGAGTTCAAACTCAGCCTCAGCCACTTAGTGAGGCCTACGCAATGTAGCAAGTTTCTGTCTTAAAATATTAAAAGGTCTGGGGATGTGGCTGAGTGGTTAAGAGCCTCCCTGAGTTCAATCCCTGGCACAAAAAAATTTTTGCTTTTCTTATTCATGGTTCCATTGGTTCACTTATCCTTAGTCAATCTTTAGTCTGAAAATATTAAAAAGAGAATTCTAAAATAAACAGTATTTAAGTTTCAAACTGCACACTGTTCTGAATAGCATGCTGAACTCTTCTGTCTTGCCCAGGACATTAATCAAACCAATGTCCAGTGTATCTACCCATCAGACACTGGGTAGCCAAGGGTTCTCAGTATAGTACACAGGGCTCCCTGTGGTCTGTTGTTTCAGGATCCACTGGGGGTCTTGGACTGTATCCCTGCATTTGAACTA
Organism: Aplodontia rufa; assembly: GCA_004027875.1. Lineage (NCBI taxonomy): Eukaryota > Metazoa > Chordata > Mammalia > Rodentia > Aplodontiidae > Aplodontia > Aplodontia rufa. The sequence continues at coordinate 8,752 of PVKS010019122.1, forward strand.
CTGTAGTACATCAATATCACTTTTCCCTCAAATATCATAATTTTTTCTTACATAATTCAAGACATTATCTCTTAAGTATAATGCAGAAAACTACAGTGAGATGTTAGACACATATGTAGCTATATAAAACAATTCACTACATTCACCCAAAATTTCAACTCTTCTTTCATTATAAAAATGAGAATTAAGATAAGAAGAAATGTTACCATTATTCAACTGCTCATAAGAGGTCTTCAATATAATGCATGTTTAAACCTAGTAATTTTAATTAAATTAGTTTTAAATTTAAGCAGTTGATCCATGGCTTTTATAATTGAACACATTTTTCTGTCTACTTTGAAACATTTTTTGAGCAGATGCAGAATTATATCCTTCAAATTATATTTTTTTCTTCCTGGTCAGTGCTTTTTTCATTGTGTGCTATAAACCCATCATCAATGTTAACACAAATTCAAGCAATTTCTAAATGTACAGTCAGAGATTTGGTGACGGGTTTCCTACCTTTAATTCAGAACACAACTCAGAGATGTAACCATGAATTCTTTCAGCTAATGTCCATATAGATTCTACTTCAGGTTCTTAAAAGAGTTACCTTAATAAGGATGACTTCTTAGCATTTAGAAAACTATAGTCTTCTGCATACGTTTTCTTGTTGACTCTTGCCAATCTTTCAGAGACAGCAAGAGCTCTACAATTCCCTCCACTTCTCCAGAAAATCTGTTCCTTCCAGTCTTTCCCCTCTTAAGGAAGGGAGAATTCCGACCATTCTTCCTACCATTTAGATTAGGCACCCTGAGTTTTATTCAATACCTTGCTCTCTCTGACTCAATATAATCTGTTATCTATTCTGTCAGTAACATCTTCAAAACATATCTAGTATTTGATCTCGTCTCACCCTCTACACTTGTACCACCCTGACCAACTCATCAGGTGCCTGCTTGAATGTTACAATAACTGCCCCAAACTACTCCCCTTGCTTCTTGCTCTTCTTAGATAATAGCATGAATGATCTGTTAAATAAATACAAACGATGTCACTTCTCATCATCCTCCTCCAGTGCTCCCCAACTCACTTTGAGTAAAATTCAATGTAAAAATCTGGTTGGATAGCAAGTGGGCTTTAATATTTCTCATTTTTCCCTTGTTTACTCAACCCCTAAATACTTATCTCTTGGCTGTTGCTCAGACCAGTCATGCTCATGAGGTATACCTATAGGCATCTTCCTCTAGATATCTATAAGGATTGCTCCCTCACATGGACTCTTTATTCAAATATCAGCATGTTGGTGAAAATTGTTTTAGCCACACATTTGAAACTGCAATTCCATCCCCTGCTTAATGCTTCACTTTGCTATCCTCTTTCCTTATTTTTGTATTTTTCAGATACCTATCACCATACAAAACATATTGTCTTCCCTTGTTTATTGTTTCCCACTCAACCGCTGTATTCCATAAACCTGAAACAGTGCGTGGCATTTGAGTCCTCTATAAATATCTGTTAAATGTTACTCACACTAACATTATGGATGAGGAAACAAGAGATGAGAATGCTTTTCCAAAGATACAGAGCTAAACACTTTGGCTAGTCCAATAGTCATTCCTTCTACCTGTTCTTTCTCCCATGGAAATCCATCCAACAGTCTAAGATTGTCTGGAGAGTAGAAGGTTGGGTCACACCAAAGAAGGCAAACTGTAGCCACACTGTGATAGAAGTCTTACAACTTCTGCCTCTTACTGTACCCTGAGTGGCAGTTTCAAGGTCAGCCTTTGCTCAGAGAAGAGTCACAGTTTATTTCTTCCTGCTTAATTACTGCTTTGTGTTACAAAAGTCTTAGATTTTTTTAAAAAAAAATCCATCTCCCATATGAATAGCACCAGCATCCAAAACATACTGAGTTGTTTGCTAGGTATAATATTGGTACCCAAACAACCATTAATCCTCAAAAGGTTATACTGTAGATACCATCATTCCTTCTTCATATATGAGGAAACTGAAATAGAAAAAGTCAACTTTTCCATGAACTTGGGTTCAAAATATTTATATCTACAAGAACTGGGTTTCAGTTCACAGGGACACATAGCAAGCAAAATTGCAATAGACTTTTCCTGCACTATTCTCTTCATTCTGGGCACTTGGTGGTATTGATCTGGAGGTATGTCTTTTAACTGCTTATAAGTATGAGTCATGTGACAAAGTAGTAATGAGGGTAGATTTTCTTAAGCCACAATGGAGATAAAGTCATGCAAACTTTCAATCCCACTCTCAACGATTTACATGAGATCTGAACTAAGCAAGTGGCAGACATGTCATCATCTCCTTTCTGATTTTCTTGCCAGTAACTAAAAACAAAAGTTTCTAAATATTCAGAGAACACTTGATTAAATACATCTTCTAGTTCTCCTGACTACTAGAACTAGAAACCATATATACCACTTCCTATTTATCCAAAACTTAAGAAAAATTATTCTAAATTTCTACAACATAGTCTTTTAATTTGCCATGAAGTGGACATTATGATATGATGTCAGACTAACTCATATGATGTATGAGGACCCAATATATATTAGCATTCACAACATCTGACATCCTGTTTTCTGTATTTTTTGTCCAACTTCTAGTCTAAGGAGCACAAAGAAACCTGTACCATCCTTACATTGCACAAAACATGAGACTGTACATTAGAGGCTCTGGCTCTCAGTCTTGGCTGAGAGAGGTGCTGCCTATAAAAGTTTGGGACACTTTAGTAAAGGGAGTCTCTATTTCTTCAATAGTAAAAATGAGATTAATAATAATGTATTTCATAAGCTATTCTGAAATCCAAGTGAGAAAATAAATAGAACAATTTTTAAATTTAAAGATGTATGTGAATATAAAAAGATTAGTATATAACTGCTGAGTCCTTTGGGGATTTTCATCCTAATTTATGGCAGTACCTGATGGCTCAGATTCAAGGAACCCTGCATTTGGAGTGGGTATTCTACAGATGACTGGAATAGCATGCAGGCATCATAGCCCCAGCAAGACAAGAACAAAGTACTTTCAAAAGGTGGTGAGTTTTCTTGCCCCCAACAGTGATGATGAAATATCGATGGGTGGCCTAGTTACAATCTCAATTTTTTCATTTACAGATAATAGTCTGGAAATACGGTTTCAAAAGAAATAGCACACAGAAACCATGCTACTGGGGACCTAACACTGGCTGTGGAGTGCATCCCCCAAAGAGCTAAGCCCAACAAAGAAATGAAAGGAGACCATTCCCACAACATGCTAGCTTATATGTGAAACTGTACTTCAGGATTCCATCTCAATTCTGGCTACAGTACTTGCTAAAATCAAATAATTGACTACTCCAAACAAGTTTATCCTCAAAGCTTTGTGTATGTGTGATCTTTTCTCATAGTTAGACTTTTGGCTCTTCACAAACACATTTCTTTTTGCTGTTTACTAGTATGTTCTCCACAAAGGCCAGCAACACAGAAGCCATGTTGAGATTAGGTAGACATATTGGGTTTAGTGTTTGGTCAGTTCACTGATGGATTCTTGGCTTAGGCTGCCCCCTAAATTGAGTATAAGAATAACCTATTGAATAATAAAAACTGAGTATTTCTTTTTATTGAGTAAACATAGTTTAGATTTTGAGGATTCAATACAGATTGAAATACCCAACCAACTAGAACTTTCTTATGTTCCATCACTTAATCCTCATTTCATAAAACAAAGTGGCACATCACTTTATTTCCACCATTTTACAAACAGGTACTGAAGCTTAGAAGAAATTTGCTAGCTAATAAACAATTATCAGAGATTCAAGTGCATCACCTCTGTCCTTGCAAAGAGTGTGGTTAGTGGCATATTACAGCTCCAACTGCTTTTAAATAAAAGAGGAGATAAAGGGCATTTAAGGTGGTTCTCCTTAGAAGCCAGGCTGCTTCCTCATACAGGTGCCTGCCAGGGCTTGGCCTAGTTTGGAACCTTCTATTCTGTCTCTCCTGGAGTGAATGTACTTTAGGAAAGATGCAGCAAAAGCACCCGAGGGTTCCCTTCAACCTAAAACTGGAAGTATTATGTCTTTGGTCCAACAAAGAAACTCTATGGATGGACAACATATTGTCTGTTCCCTTACAAGAGAGGCTGAACTATACAAGAAACTTTCAAAATCACAGATTAAAGGAGACAGAATCCTCAAAGACTGGAAATGCATGACTGCATTGCCAAAAAATCATGGAAAAAATATTAAACCCTCAAACCTATGAAATTGGAAAACTTCTGGGGTGGGAGGGAAAGTACTTTAATTCCAGGAAGAAGACAACTTTAACCAGGAACAAAGATGAACATTAAAGGGTTAGAGATAGTGTGATACGGTATCTTGCTTCTACTAAAAATTATGTTTATTATGATGAAAGCTTCCTCAAGGCACAATCTCTATCTTGAAGTCCCTATGAATCTGGCTTCTGACAAAGTTAAATCACCTTCATATTTATTACAAGATATAAAGGCCACCTCATTATTTCTTTATCCGTTATCCTAAAAAATGCCAAGGTAAATTCTTCAAATACATTCTAGGTGTGTCTTTGAAAGAACGATGTCTACTATATCTGGGGTTACCACCTGCCATAGCTCTCCAAACCACTCCTACCTACAGCTTCTTTCTTGGTTTCAGGGTTCACCTGGCACTAATTTCCACATTGCAGAATTACTCCTCATAAATACTATCTAAAAACTGAGTAATTTGAACCTTAAAGAAAGTAGTAACCTGATGTGCTTCATATTATTATTTTGTTTTTTTATTTTCTAAGGAAGAAAAGTAAACTACCAACCACACTTCCCTTTTTCCTTATATTTGAAGAGGTGCTTACTAGTTGCTTTACCACATAAAGATTTAAACATGTGCAGAAGGTACTATGTAATGATAAAGTATGAGGTAATGATATGTGAAAAGTTTTTTAAATACTATGAATATAAATGAATTGCTTTAACCTTAATACCTTTGTTTGTAAAAAATAAGAAACTGAAGTCAAATTTTATCTTCTTTCAAACTTTTTTCTAAACATTCTCATTGAAACCCTTAATTGTCTTTGGAAGTCGAAATGCATAAAACTCTAGTAAACAGGAAGAGAGGTGGATGGAGACCTTTAAAGGGGGTAAGAAAGTGGTGGCCAAAGGACAACTGTGATGTGCTTTATGGAGTCTTGCTTTTAGGAAAGCTCACCTCCATGCCCTGATACCAGGGCTAAGGGTAAAGGTTTGGAGACAAATCTGGTGCCTGCCATCTGCCACTCTCCCAGAGGGAAGATCTAATAATAGGCTCCATTTCAAATGGTTTGCATATTCTTTGAAGGGCAAAGATTGCAACCAGCCCTATGGTTCTCATTCAGAGGTGATTTTGTTTTCCATCCTAGGGTACATTTGACAGTATCTGAAGACATTTGAAAATCACTGCTGGGGAAGAAGAGTTCTTACAGACATTTGTGAGGAAAGTTCAGAGATGTTGTTGCTAAGCATCCCACGAAGGCTAACCACAATAAGCCCCCACAACAAATAACCATCTAGGCTAGCCTAGACTGAATTCACCTAAGGAACAAGCCAAGGGTTTTCCTAGGCATCTAAACTGCCTTTATATCCTGGGAAGCTCTCACCATAACCCCATAGGGTGGGTGCTCCTCCCACTCTTCCTTAAGCTGGTATTTCTCAAATAATGCTCATAAATCATCTTTCGGGAACATTTAGGAATAGAATGCTGATTCCTAGTCCTTTCTCAAACCTTAGTTCCAAAACTGTGGAAGTGGAATCTTGGAATTTCCACTGCTAATGGCTACCCATGTGATTCTGCCACAGAATGAAATGTGAGAATCAATACTTCTCTTCTGTTTTAAAGTCATTACCTTCCCTATTTTTAAACAACATCTCTCTAAGTAATTCCTCGAGAATGCCTGATGACAAAAGAATGTGATCTCTATGAGGGCAGAGGTCTGGGCTGGTCATTCATTGATCCAGCAGTGTAGACATGATGAAAGAGAATGGGAGGGCACCTACATTACCAAAAATATATGTATTCTTTTGGGCAAAACAAAATAACAAATATTGCAGTCCATGTATTTGTTATTCCTACATTATGATCACTGTACTAAGTTGTATGGCATACATTCATACATTTTGATCCTAATAACCTGGTGACGTAGATACAAACATCATTCTTATTTTATAGCTGAGGAAAATGGCCTTTTAAGATTGAGCAACTTGCCCAATAGCCAGCTACTAGAAGTCGGAATTTAACTCCTGTTGGATTTAATGGAGAGTATACTCTTGGAGGAACTACCGCCTAAGCCTAATTGAACTCAATTTATTTTTTCCAGATGTCTCAGAATATGGGGGTCTTTGCACAGTCAAGAGAATTCACTGTCACTTCCATCTGAATCACTGTAAGAGAAGGCTTCTGGGAAACAAAACCTTCCTTGTTACAAAAAAGCTGGTCTCCTCTTGTCTAGAATATAGGCAGCAAATTACCTATCTTAATCCTCTCAAAAATGTGGAAGACAAGAAAGCATGTTAAACTATTTGCATAACACCTAAATTTGAGTTTCAAAAACCTGCAGAGAAGAGGTTGGCCAAGGTATCCTGGCTAGTATAAGAATAGATTTTGTGTTCTCCTGCCTGAATTCTTGTTAATTTCTAATTCAATTTTGTGGGGATAATTTCATCTTTTTTTCTGGAATCCTGTCTTGGTTGACCACCCAATATTCCACGATCCATTCTCCCTTATTAAATCAGGGTAGCAATCTGCACAGCTAAAACACTTGATTTCTCAGTCTCTCTTACAATGAAGGGTAGCCATGGTGATGAAAGCAGGTACTGCTGGGGGTGGAAGGCAAGCATTCTGGGAAACCTCCTTAAGGATTGCTAGAAAGTAATCACATGATTTTTGCCATCTCACTTCCTCTTCCTGCATGGAAAATGGAAAGATGGAGCACTAGAAAGTGTCTTGAACCAAAGGATGAACTTTAGAGTAAAAGCCACACACTAACACTAAATGTAGCAGACCCTAAAGTCAGGAATCTGGGGTTCTTGAGAACTCACTATACCCTCCCTGAATTACATATAAACATATTCCACGTGAGAGAGCAGTAACTCTGTACTTGCTTTATCATATGTAGTTGGCTCTTAATCTAATTAAAACGTGAAGGCTATATACAAATTATAAAGATGATCAGTGTGCATTAATAATTTAGGATGCTTAATTATAAAATAATATTGCGTATTTACATATAGTTATTTAACATATCAATGTTCAGATAGAGGGGCAAATGAAACTAACCATGCTACTTTCCAATTCCTTTCAAAACACTAATATGATTAACACAGCTCTTTTTGGAAGGAATTCTTTATATTTCCATGCCATAGTCTTAAAACATTATAGTTAATATAAAAAATTAATAAAACAAATTACAAAGGAATTTAGTTCACTACAAAAAATCTTGATTACTTAATTGTTGGCTCCAAATAAGAATAATGCAATGTCCTTTGAAGTTTAGCATTTAAAATAAAGCCAGCTATCTCATGTAGAAATAAACAAATGAAATAATGAATGAATGATAGATTTCAGTATCAGTTTTTAGGATTTTTTTACTAAGAAGGAGGGATGGCAAAGCATGCTAATGGTACTAAGCATAGGCTATGTGCTCATTGTGCAAGGAACCAGGTGATAAATGAACATTCAAACACTTTCACCTGCACATTATAGGTAAAAAATATCCACTGAAATTATTTTTTTAACACTGTTAAGTCAGTATGCCAAAACTAATTTGTTCAATTAATAGCAGCATTGGTATTTTTCCAATCAGTTAGTTCTAGAAGGTGGCAGTGTCTCCATCTTGGCCAAGAGAAGACACTGTCACTAACTGAACATAAAAAAAACAAGCAAGCAAACAAAAAAACCTAGATAAAAAGAGTTCCCCGTCATCTCTTTTCTTTTCTTTTCTTTTTCTAAAGAAAGAGAGACAGAGGGAGAGAAAGAGAGAATCAACTTTATTTAGTTTTTCATGTGATTTTCGTTGCTCTGACACTTCGTTGTGTACACACGGTGCTGGGGTTTGAACTCATGCCCTCACACATGCCAGGCAGGTGCTATAACCGATGAGCCATCACTCCAGCTCCTCCCTATCATTTCTTGATGTCCAAAAGCATCTCAAGTTAAAAAATATAGAAGATCTGGCAATCTGGAATAGATGTGCCTGTGCAAAGCAATGAGAAGGTTAACTCCAGAACTGATCCTTGATGCTATGAACTGGGGGCTCCCTTCTTAAAGACCTGGGTTCATTCTCCTGTCTCAATAAAATGTAAAGTATCTCTCAAGTGTCTCCTCTACCTTATGTTTTTGAGCACTTCTTTAACTTTCTATACAGATTGATGGTTGTACAATAACAGATGCTGCCCACGAAGGAAAAACAGAGAAGAAATTCAGAACTTCTAAGTGATTATTAATTCTACTATACAGTTACATAATTAATAATTTTCAACATGGACATGAAGGTCACAGGCTGCACTGTCATGAGTACAATACTTTTAAGTCATGATGAGAATGATAATATATATTGGAACAAAACAAAAGAAAAATGAAAGTCTCCTGAATGTTTATGTTTTCATATCCTTCCTATGAGGAGATTTAGTAGCAATATTCAGTCATTCTTTATGCATAATAATCCTTGTTCTTAGGAAGTTTTCTTCTTATGTTTAACCAAACTTTAAACCAATTTTCTCAAGATATTCTAGCTCCTATTTGTCCTAAATTTTTTATTACTAATAATCTTTTTTTCCCCAAAACTTCTTCCAAAAACACAGAGACATGAGTCAGCTTTGTTCCCTTGCAGAAATTCTGAAACTTTGGTGTGAAAATGAATCACCTGATGTGTGTTAGCAGGGGGTAGTTTATTACAGATCCCAAAAACCTGATTCAAGAGGTCTACAGAGTAACCTCTGCCTTTTAATAGACTCCTCCCAATCCTTTGTTAGGTTTGGCATGGGGATAATTCTGATCATTTTGAAAAACATGGATTTAAAGTCAGCATGGATCAGAAAATTATCTTTGATATGCAGCCCCAACCTACCATTCAAATTTTATCTTTTAATTTTCTCCATCTTTCCACCCATCTCTGACATTTTCAGACTGTGTCAGCCTGGAGTATGTATGTGTATCTCTCTCTCTCTCTCTCTCTCTCGCTCTCTCTCTCTCTCTCTCTCTATATATATATACACACATACATACACATACACATATCAGTACATACAGCATCTACCCTTCATGAAGCATTCTCTTCCTCTTCTCTTTCTCCTTTCCTCTTCTCTTTCTCCTTTCCCTTTTCTACATGAATGCTCAAATCATCTTGTATGTGTGTGTGTATATATACATATATATATATATATATATATATATATATATATATATCTTTCAGAGGGATTATTTTAAGTATCACAGTTACTGGTACATAAATCTGCATTCCATAATTTCATCTATGTTTCCATAGTATATGGGACAGTTGGTATTGTATGTTACATACTTGATGTTTGTTGACTTCAGGTCTACCTGATCCTTTATGATCCTTTATTTCTAAAATGACCTCCAGGGACAGTTGCAGGTGGGGAAGAAGGAACAATTGCCATCCTTATCATTATTCAGTCAGGACAAATAATCCTAGTACTAATCTTTCAATAATCTATACTGACTTTGTTCCACAAAATTTTATTTAACTCCTATTTTGAACTCCTTTTGAAATATTAGTTCTAAGAGATCATTCCTTGCTTTGTAAAACTGCCTTTGATCATATCACTTCGTTGTTCCCATATAGACAAGTTTAGACTTTGAAAGTGATTTCCTGAGATAATAAATTCTACAAGCTAATTTTTATGTCACATTAGGAAATTAAGAGACATTTCACTGAGTGATCTAAACCAAGCCCTTATTTGTTTATGAAGTCCGAAGATCCTCCGAATGTGGGAAAGGAGCTAGGGGATACAAAACTTCTATTCTGTTTGAAAGGAAAAGTAATAACTTGGAAAAAATTTGGATGGCAAGACATACAAAAGCATAGTCCCTCCTGTGGATGCCAAGTGTACAAGACAAATCATCTGTGAATCTACATCAATGAAGAGGCTTTCAAATGTAAGCACTTTTGTTTTTTCAATGTGGGTAAAACACCCCCCTAAATCAATCACCTCTTCCCAAGTGTTTAAAGAAGAGACCTGTATGATCATATGAAATTTCACTCAGGGCTTGATCCTCTTCCACATCAGCTGTTCCAGGGCAGTAAGTCTGACATGATCCTTGCTCAATACATAGAGAAGTGACACCATCTTCCATCTTCATTACATGGATTCTCATTAGCTTATGCACATTTCCCTCACTACTTCTCTAAACCCACCAATTACATCTCCAAAATGGGGATGCCTTTCCACTTTCATCAGGAAAAGCCAGACTGCCTCAGATTTAGCCTCTCTATCTTTCACCCTTTCCTTTTATTTATTTTTCTTCATAGCTGGGACTGTGCGTATTCTTGAGTATTTTGCTGCCTGATTTTATCTTAATGTATGACAACTGCAATTCATTCACTTGCAGCCTCCTCAGTTCTTACAAACTAGTATTTCTTGTGTTATAAAGACAGCATGTGATCAAACAGAAGCTAAAAAGTTTCACAGAAATCCATTCTTTTATACAGTTAATATGCTTTAATAATCATAATAAAATGTTTAAGGAGTACGGAGCTGAACTATAAGCAGTAACTTTGATTTTGATGTATGGCCTGTCTCTACACAAAATTATCCTCAGCTCCATTAACAATTCTGTGGTCTTACAGACCTGAAATGCTTCCATGACCTCCTTAGGTACAACACAAATCTAACACACTATTCAAAGTCAGTTAAAGGCCTCAAGCTTCTCACAGTTACCCCAGGGGAGTCCAGCCACCTACACCATGGGACATTTCTTAGTTACTTGAGCTCTTCCTGCCTTTACTTCTTTTCTTTTTTTTTTTTTTTATTCATTAAACATGGTCTTACAGTTAGGAGGGATTCATCGTCAAACAATCAAGGACAAAAGTATAATGACAGAATAAGTGAAGGCTGGTGCCAGTCCATGGTTTACCCCCCTTGGGTTCCTCATGGTTCCATGTTTCCCCCTACTTAAGCCCCAAGTGAACTGGACTTCTCCTAGAAGTCGGAGATTCTCTTCTGATTAGATTCCCCCATACTACCTCCCTAAAAATATGGAACGATTCACGAATTTGCATGTCATCCTTATGCAGGGGCCATGCTGATCTTCTCTGTATCGTTCCAATTTTAGTATATGTGCTGCTGAATTGAGAACCTGGCTTTACTTCTGAGTTGATGCTTGGCACTTGTCTGCACACCCCAAGAGGTTGTACACTCCTCAGGATCAGAAGCCAGGCAGTACATGGGTCACATAGCTTAGTGCCCACCAGCTCCTTATTCATCAGTCCTTTCCAAAAGCCCATGGCCATTGCTGCAATGCCACATAAGTAATTGTGAATTTTAGAGCTCCCAATCAGAACAGTGAGATCCATTGCCTAGTAGATAAAGATTACTTTATAATCCCAAATACTTAGAAAAACATAAAGGTATAGAGTTAAAAAGGAAATCAGTCTTCCAAGTCAACACATAGATACCTACCATGGATTCTGCCTCTCTGCAGAATCCATGGTAACTATTGAACTGGCTTATGTTGAGCAAGTTGATCAAATGATACAGTCCATTTAAAAGAATGTGAGCTACTCACATGTATCATTAACCAAATACCACTATGTCATATAGTGTGTACTTTTAAAACCCAGAAGGGACTGAAACTTTTTTCTATATTGAATAATTAGATGTTCAATATAAACACTATTATCTTTTCCCACAAATGATTTCTTCAAAAATATATAAAACCACAGAATTTTAGAAAGGAGATACTTTAGGCCACGTCTTTCAAATTATGTATCATCATTATACAGATGAGGAAAACTGACACCCAAAAGATGTAAGCTATTACTTTGAGTTACCAAATTAATTAGTCAATGATGGAGAGAGGACCAGAATGCCAGTGCATGGGCCCCCACACAACTTCTATTACACTTCACTGTCTCATTTATAGCACAATGTGTATGCATGTATGCATTTTAAATTACCATTTTAATATATACAAGATGAATAAAAAACACTGAACACCACTAATAATGACACATGCACATGGAGGTAAACAAGTGCATGCACAGTGCATTCCATGATAGACGCTCTGAATTTGCACAAGCGCACAACACAACCGCTCTTCACTCACGAAGTTTAAAGATGATTGTGTTCCAAGAATTTATAAAATATGAGCATTTCTTACCTGGCAGCTGTATGAGAGGTTGATAAAAGACATTAAAAACTTGAGCTATGATTAGACATCAGATTTTTCTAGCACTGAAGGTTTGCTTCTACCTGGGTTTCAGGGTTGTAGTACTTTTAATAAAAAAGTAGATCAGAGACTTGAGAGGGATAACCCAACATATACCATTATCAGCATCTTCACCCACAATAAAATACTAGGTCGAAGGCTGGTTATTACAACCCAAATTTTCCAATTGGCCAGTAATGGCCCTATCTTTCCTTTCTGGGCCAGAAATCTCTACAATTATAGTCATTTCCAAAGGTTAGAAAGATCAGATGGGGAAATAATTTCTGAAGCCCTCTCTAGCCCCAAACTCAGGGTACCAGAAAGGGCAATATCTGTTCCCATATTTTTAGTATAAAAATGCACTACTTTGAGGGTGAACAGGACACAACCTATACATAACAGAGAAACTGTTGATGACAAAGAACCCTTCCCTTCAAATTGTCCCCAGTTCTCCAATGCCATGTGTTCAGACATGGCTACTTGACTAGGGATGTATACTTTGAGAAGCACAAATGATCCCCTTTTTACGTATTTCATAATATCCATGATGCACATCAAGATGTATTTATCTCATCCCATGAAAAGTAACAGGGCTTCATATTCTGATGGTCAAATCCTTTAAAAACACCTACCCTGATGATTTGATATCCATTAAAGATTTAACCATTTCCAAGAGCTCCCTTTGCCCTTTCACACAAAACCTTATATCTTGCAAAGTTTTAATAGGTACCCGCGAGAGAACAAGCAAAGAAGCAGAGAAAAATGCTCATTCCACTTGATCTTTTCTTTCTAAACGTGAAGACATATAAAAGGACTAACCAGAAATAGAAACCCAAATGAGGAACAAAGAACGGGCAGATTTTCACACCTCTTAATTACCCAGACTCTCTACAAAACAGCATCAGCATCATGACATGCGACAATGAAAACAACAAAAGGTAGCAAATTTGGTTGTGATACCCTGAAATGGCTGTGCCCTTAAATTTGTAGGATGCATTAGCAAGCTTTCATTTGTTTGTTAATACTGTTTGTTAATAATCCTCATGTATCAGTTTCCTCCTATTTTTACTCCCATAATTTTAGAAGAGCTGAATGGTTCTCTGGGAAAACAAAAAAGGATATTCTGTGACCCTGAAATCTTCCAAATGAAGAACACCTCCTCCTGACTGGCTCTCCTTAGAGAAGCTCATGAAGGGACTGCAGAATGGATTAATACCATATACGCAATGGCTTTCAGTCCCAATGGCAAGAAAGATTAAGGAATAAAGGAATGGAAATAACATTTTCAATTCTCAAGTTGAGATCACAATTGAAGAATGAGTCTGTGCCATGGAATTCCTAATCCATGTAAAGAATCAGTAAATCTGCCCTTTGCCCAAGTTGATTAACAGTAAAGAGGGCTTGAGTGGACACATCATTACATTCCTGAAACCCCATTCCCCCTTCCTTCAGAATTAATGATTACAATGACATTAGATTAGAAAGCGAAGTTACTCACCATGGAGGAATCACTGCTTCCACTCCCGATCGGAGCTCCCTCAGCACAGGTTGGGAGGTGGGTAGAAAGTTGACTAGCCCTGCCCCCATCTATGACATCACAATCTACCTCATAAAAGGTAGTGAAAGTGCTCTGAACTCCTGTCTGATTTCCGAGAGATACAGAAAAGAGAGAGTGAGAGAGAGAGCAAAAGAAAACAAAACAAAACAAAAAACCGTACCCTACATGGGAAGGGATTAGGGAGGTGGAAGAGGGTGGGAATGGGGAATGGGTAACTGACTGGGAGAAAGAGGCATATGAAGGAATTAGGTGCTGAAAGAGAAATGTGCAGGCCTTCTTGACATTAGGCTGCGTGGTCATTTGGATTCCTCTTTGGGTCTTGAATGGATAAAAAAGGGACCATCTGGGAGGAGGATGAAGAAGTACTCGGCCTTGTTAGGCACTGTAAAGAAAAATTATAATAGGGCTCAAAGGGGATGGATCCCCTAATTAAAGCATCCAGCATCGCAGAGAGAAAGCAAGGGCTCTAGCTCTTAAAGCCTGGAACAGTAAGTGAGAATCCCAGATGTCTTTCTTGAAGGTTCCATGGCCCTGCTATGTGACCTTCCTCAAGCTCCTGGCTTCTGCACATCCAGCCAGTGCATGGTCTTATGGGATACTTACCACTCTCAATAGGATGCAGTCATTGTTAGAACTGCAGCTCCTTTTAATTTCCTTTTTGCACCCAAGCAGGGGTTGTGTGAAGTCCTTAATTTAAAAGATAAGCCAATAACCAATGCCTATTTCTACCTTTAGAACCCTTCTTAAAGTTTCCTCAATATAAAGTGTTAAAGACAATCTTGAAAGTTTTTCTATAAGTACTAAACAGATATATCTAAAAAGGGTAATTAAAACCTACCTTCAAAACCGTAGAAAAATCAAATGACAAGATTTCTACAGTTATCAGATGTCCTACTCTTTCACTCTCAGAGGCCAAGCTCACGTGACCCCATGATGCTAACTGACAAAATGTGTTTTGTCTAAGCAATTCTGCCATAGTCCTACAGTCAAAGCTTTGTGCAATGTCTGAGTCCAAGTCTTATGGGGAATCAGACAAGATCTGAGAATGTGTAGAGTACTATGGTATATATAGATATTTTTTTTGAATGCAGACTTGGAAATTTAAAAAACATGAAAATACTGTAAGTTGTCAAGAGGGCATGATGGCAAAACAAAAGCAATGGGTAAAGCTGAAGAACAGGCAGATCCTGGAACCATTCACATAGGAGCCAGACCTTCTCTGCATAGTAGAATATATGAAAAGTGAAACCATCTCTTCCCACAGTGAATATTTTAGTGAAAGTAAATATACAAAATAATAGCTTGCAATTTCTGGCATCACAAGTGGGTAAATACCAAAGCCTGTTTCCATAAGCGGATAATTCCAAATTTGGGAATTTTTAATTTTTGAACCAATATAGCTGTATTTCTAATCCTGTCATTTTAGCATATTAAATACATAAGTGTATTATAATAATCACAATTTAAAATGAAGCAAAATTGGCAGATTAGGAGCAGTTTGAAAGACAGAGCTACTAAATTCAAACTGATTATGGATTCAGTAACATTACTCCCATCTTCTGCTTCAAATAAATGTTAAAAGACATTTTTAAAATGTCTTTAAAGATATAAAGACAATACAAAAGAAAAAATATGAAACATGTAAGAAGAATATTTTTTGTACCTGAGCTAAAGCTACTCTACACGTATTTTCCTTTATGTATCATTCTATGTCTATGTCCATGTCCACAATTCTAAGTCTAAATTCAGATTCTACATACAACAGCATATATTTATGAGAATTTGCAATTAATGACCCTGTGAAGTTTTATTTTCTCTCAATTTTTACATATTGGATCATTGACTACTTGGCTTATCCTTGAACTTCTATAATTTATAACAGTCCCATTTAGTTTTAGAAAACAGGGTATTTCCCAATGTAAGAAATATATTAGTCATTTACCATTATTTCTCAGTTTCAAAAATGAAAATGTTTTAGAAACTTATTTCATCCATCTCATATCTCCTAAAAAAATTGTAAAGATCAAGATGAATGATGTAATTTTCCATTTTTCCAATAAACATTGTAAAATCATTTACTACCCAAAAAAGAAGTTGTGCTTCCCCCAATAGTAAGATATTAGAATAAAAATGGAGTCAAACACTTTTAAATATTGAAATGGAACAAACTGAACTTAGGTCACAACCTACTAGTATTTCTTATTAATTTTTGCTGTTTGGAAATGGAGCATGACTTCAGGAACCCAATGCAAAACTAGGCTGCATCAAAAGGATGCGGAGAGTTGTATACTGTGCTGAATTTTTAGATGAATTTAGTGTGATTGACTGTGATATAATGCCTTTCATAATGATATTAGTTCAAATGAAATAACTTGCTTTGACACAGGATGCAATGCCAGGATCAGATAATTTCCGATTCTTCTTAGGATCTAACTTCTTGACCTTGTTAAAAAAAACCAAGTTTTATTAAAACCAAGGATTTGATGCATGTTTCTCATGATATCACATAAATGGATGAGTTGCTCCTCAAGATGAAATGTGAAGTGATTGTAAGATTGCAGTGGCTAAGAATCCCCAAAATTAGTCACAACTATAATTTTGTTGTGATCAGAAATGTAAGGCTGGTTTGAAGTTTTTGTTTGTTTGGGGTAATAAAATCAATTTAATTTCTTAGTATAGAGGATGAAGAAGAGACAAGTGAACTGATCTATACATTCCAAAGGAAGAATCTGGTGATGCATTTGTGAAATAATTCATCATGGAAGACCTATCAAGACAGTTATCATCCAACGCGACCACATTGTTACTATTACTGAAGAGAAATGCCTTAGTAAGAGACTCCCTAAATGTTGATAGAAGCAGATTTGGATCAGGAGCTCCTAGACAAAGAGATCATATTTTGATTTTGTTTTACGGTAGCACCTTACATAGAGAAATCAGGCTAAAAAGAGTAAGAAGTTCCTAGAAGATGATGCAGACTGGAATCGCTCCAGGATCTCTCTTGGATTCAAAATAGATTTGCCAAAGTAAATGGATGAAAGAGGTCAAGGGACAGATTTGACAGAACATCTAGCCAGAGTTCCAGTCAAGTACATTATCAGTAAGGCATCTGCACAGATGAGAGCTTTCACAGAAAAGTAATAAAGCAAGTTATAGTATTGATGATGAAAGGAAATATTAAAAGTCCAAATTAAGAAAGCTTGCCTTCAAGAAAATAAGATTAGGGTGAAGTATTTGAAAAATATTTATTGCCTGGAAGAAAAATGGCTATTGTAAGATGATGTGTTCTGAAGCAGTAATAGAAATCTGAACTAAGAAAACTCCACACTGCCCATCCAGCAGCTTTTCCTATTTGTAAGATACATGGACCATAATGTGGCACATATTTCTCTTCTAAGGGCTGTGATCAAAGCCATATTTTATAAATCATTTAAATTGAGCTAGAGAAAGAAAGCACTTGACAAAATAATCTGTAGGGACAGAATGTAGACGACAGTAAGTTAAACACATTTTTATTTCTAGAATGTAGTAAACCAAGAAAACAATGAATACACAGAGATAGCCATCAACAGATAACCCTGCTATTCCTGCAAAGAATTCTGCACATTTCAGTAAACTAAGAAACTAAATGAAAAAAAAATAAACATCGAATACACAGTCTAATAAAAACACAATGAATGAAAAATGTATTTTTCCATGGAAATTATTTGGTATTAGAGATATAGAAATTTAAATGCCCTGACTCAACCAATATTTGTCACTGTGCCTTTTACATAGTAGGGATGCAATGGAACTATTGAGTTCAATGAGTCAGAAAATATCCTTGTGTGAACAAGAAATAAATGCAACTCTTTGAAGCCCTGCTTCTTAGTTTGTCATTGGTAATGGATTATCTTGATGCATATTCAGTATGAAATACTGTCTCATCTATGGGCTTCATTCATTTCACTAATAGCGGTATTAATAATCTTCATGATTTGAGAAGCCTTTGCTCCAAAGTGAGAAGTCTCTGCAGTAGAACTTTCAACTACATATTTTGACAACTTGTAGAAACACTGATCTTTTGCAGAGAAATATTGATGTCAAAATGTTATCAAATCTAGCACTGAAAAAATAACCAGGTTTGTAATGAGACCTCTTTATTTTCTTTATTTTTGACCATCATAGGTAATGAAAAGATATACAAAAACAATATATGAAATCTCCAGATAATCTTTAGCATATGGCTTACTATCTTGTCTTTTTCTGGCCTATTTAATATATCAACTTGCTCACATTTTAACTTTTGTCTTCAGCATCTTTTAGTCCAGAAATTCTTGAAGCAGGTCCAAGTGGGAACTAGAAAAAGAACTCACAAATAATCTATTCCTGACTAAGCTGACAAATCCTAGTGTATACAGGAAAATCAGGTTTGGGGGATTGAAAATGGAGATACTATTTCCAAATGAAGGTATTCACTCAGCAGTTTAGCCTTACGATTATTTGGTTCTGTCTCAGAGTGTGGAGGGTGGGATGGGGGTGGAAGCTCTTAAAATTTTTAGAGTTGCTTGAAAGTAAGAACATTTTGTAATAGAATGAGATAATTACTACATATGGATGAGTAAATTTGAATGTATTTAATGTGAATACTTTATAAACCAGTACTTAACCCCATAGGTCTGTAGGGGTTTCATGTATATCCCAAGATTAATGCAATTATCTTCCTTCATAAAGGTACCTCCCATGTGCGCCATTTTCAAGTTTTCACAAAGTATTACCATTAACTGGCTGCCATATACTACTCAGAACTTTAACCAAAATCTAATGATAATATTAATTAATTGAAAATAGATTAAGGTATCAATTATTTGTCTTCCTTCTTTTAATTAGAGGTTCTCAAAACCTGAAAAACTTCTAAGATTCAAAGGAATTAAAGTTCATTGATTGAATGACCAGGAATGACACTGATATTTCTGGGGTAGAGCCATTCAGTTAACTGCCACTAACCCCTTCTACTCTTACAAGCAATAATGTCTTCAAACTAAAATAGAAATAACTTCTCTTTCCACAAGTTCAGCTAATACAATCAAGTCAGTATACTGAGCAGTTAAAAGTTAGGTCAATTTCCGTGTCCATTTTAAGTAAAGAGCGTGATTTGCTTGGTTGTTGTCCCAGCCTTGCCACAACTCGGTCTATTTTCTTCTTTTTAAATGAGAACACTGGAACAGAGTCTTTTCCTCTGCATAAATTATTTCAAGAAGACCACACATTTCATCAGTGAACAGCCTTTTTTTTTTAAGCTCACATTGGTAAGTTTAGGCTCACCATCAAAGGGTACATAACTGCAGATTCATTTCTTAACAGTAGATCAGTGTAACATCCTCCTTAGATCAGCACTGCTTGGATTCAGACAGACAGCAGACACAGACATGGGGAAGTGATACCAAGTTTCCTCTGACACCTGCCACCCTTGTTTCCTATGTCCTCCAAAATTAATAGTTTTGAACTGGTTAAATGTCATTTTAATGACCTAGGGTGAATTAATTCTCACTAAAGAAACATTTATGGGTTACTTCCCTTGGCGGTTTTGCACAATAATCAATGACCATGTCCACTGATATGAATACAACTAGGAAGATTTAATGCAGGAATCAGATTTAAGTGGTTATAGTTTTACTATCATAACAGATTGGAGGGGGAGGCTTTTGAAAGAATGATTAAATCATGCAGCAACCCATCTTAATAACAAAATGTGTGCAAAGAACTGCTGCCACTCTGGAAATGAAAAATGTAGTTTTTCTACTATCCCTCCATCCAGATTTATATCGGAAATTTGTTTTATCATACTCTTTCTAGATCTGGACCTTCCAATTCTTCCTAGATCAGGAAAGGTCCTTTAAGCCTGAATAGTTAATGACCCACCCTCTGGAATGTCTGAACAAAATTCTTTTGAACAGCTGTGAAATTCTTGAACACATATCCTTTTGTTCAAACGAAGCACAGAAATACATTCCAAACCCAAATTGAAATAGCTAGCAATTGAGATCCTTTCCATTACTGTTACACTTTGATCACTGGAGATAATCAAGAATTGACTACAGACAGACTCAGTAGATATAAAAGTCCTCCCCTAAAAAAGGGTGGCTTCAAGTACAGGTCTGCACAATTGCATGTAATACTTATTTCCATGACTATTTCATTCTATTACAAAATACAGACACTTGCTTTTTGGTATATTGGGCATAAAGAACTTTTCAAATAAAATGTATTTCTCATCACTATATAAATATATATATATATGAAGTGAATGTATATACGCATATACATATATATTGCGCTATACAAATATATCCCCTCATTATCTTTCTCTTAAATGACATTAGGTCAGATAGATCACACATACCAGCCATTTTATTATTACACTCTGAAGGGATATGACAGAAAATGTCAAATCAAGTGTGTCTGTTGTGTACATATAAGGCATATATGTATCTTTTTTATATGTCAGTGTCAGGTAAGACTGATTTGAAAATCATTAGTTTCCAATAACTTTAGGAATATTTCTTACCTATCACCATGAACATCATGTTCATTTGAATTGAGTCCAAGTTTTTAAATGATGTACAGCCTGACCTGCAATTGATGCCTTATTCCCCAATTTTTCTCTTTATCAATTCATATCCTACCCGTGCCACAAAAGATA
The DNA here is from genome assembly GCA_004027875.1 of Aplodontia rufa. Lineage (NCBI taxonomy): Eukaryota > Metazoa > Chordata > Mammalia > Rodentia > Aplodontiidae > Aplodontia > Aplodontia rufa. The sequence continues at coordinate 29,416 of PVKS010019122.1, forward strand.
CTTATTCAGCTTATCAAACTTTTCTCCAGTATCCAATTGAGAAGAATTCAGATTTGGTAAGGAGAGGTTTAAATGGCAAATAACAAATATATGTATTAGGGTCAATCTCATAATCCCTTAGGAATGGAGAATAGGTCAGGGCTCCCTTCCCTTGGCCTGAAGACTTAGGCAGCTACCATATCTCACCTCCTAACTCTGTTTGTACATTTTGTCCATATGGAGGAAAATACTTGTATGGAATATGTAATCTAATCAGTTAAAATCATACTCTTTCTGTGCATAGTCAGCTTGTAAGTTAAATTCCAACCCCTCCATCTCTGACTCAAATATCAAAGTCCAATTTTGCTCTTGTGTTCTGGCTTCATTGCTATACCTAATGTATTGGGACCTTTTAAAAATATTTAGGGGATGTTTTCAGTTTTATCAGAATGCTTAAGGGTCATTATGCATATTATAAGATCATACATTAGTGTATCCAATCTCATTCAGAATAATATACTATAGATCTTGGGGTAGAAAAAAATCATCACAAATCATAGGATGATGTTTATTTCTTAAGATTCACATGTACATTTTTTAATTTTAAAAGTGCCCATTAAACCCTCTAAAATCTAATGAATAAAAATTAGTCAAAACATGGTAATTGAATATATAGGCAATTTCCACATCATGACATTAGAATTCATTTATATTCAAAATACTATTTATATACTTAAAATATCTGACTCAAATTTCTCTCATTCTTATACAATGTTGTCATAGTTAATGAACATATCTTTGATATGCCTTGGTTAAGTTTCTCCTTCCTTTGTCTCCTCTTTTCCCTTTCTTCATGCCTTTTCTCTCCTACCCTACCTCCTACTCTTTCTTTCCTTCTTCCTTCCATACTCATTATTCTAAAAAGTAGGTCAACTGGCTTAATATGAAATAAGCAAACACTAAACTACGCAAGCAAAGCCATCTTATAGATTAATAGGCTGTTTCATCTTCTGAAACTCAGTTTCTTCTACATTTGCGCTAACATGTCTATTATTCCATGAATCTTTAAAAAAATTTCCCAGGATTTCTTTTATAGCCAAATTGAATTCATTTGCTCGCAAATACATCTTCTACATTGAAATTCAGTAAGAATGGCACCTTTAGGCTATTGAGAATGGTTTAAACCAATGTCTTAAAAACTGGTTGCTTTATAGATGGCAGAGCTGTGACCAAGCACTCACACACAGTCATGCATCTCAGAATGCTTTATTTATCTAATTAATTTCCCAACAAGTCTTGAAGAGCTTCTGCACCCATTCTCCCCATGCCAAATTTTCCTTCTCCACCTCTCAAACCAAAAGACACAACATAGTAGATCCTTCCCAGGTTGTGCACACAGAATCACATACAGTGAACATGCTGACATGGCCATTGCGCCAACACCAGATCATGTAAGCATGGCTTTCTGTTTGAAATTCAAATCATTTTTCTTGGCATATGTAAATGATCTATTCAAATCTCTATTCTTTTGGTAGAGACTTACACTTGTAACAAATATCACTTTCCTGGGGTTTTTCGTATATTTTAGAGAAGAAGCCACAGTACTGAATGCCACAGACATAAATGCATGGGAGAAAAGGAAAGAAGATGCAAATATCTCCTTTTCATGATGACACATGAAACAATACTGGCTTCTCCTGAAAAATATAGTGACTTTGTCACAACAGACAACAAAACAAATGGGGTCCAAAGCATGGGTTCAATTTTCTTGGCAAAATCATTGAAAATTCTTGTGTATGGGGTCTCACATTCTTGACTCTTAGAACTTTGAAGGCAGTCATTTGTGGCTATTTTGCCCAGTAAACAAATTGATATTTTTTTCCTCCATTGGCCATTAGGGAAGGAGGATGAAGAATAAGATGGAAGCAGAAGTGGTAAAGACAGCAAACTACAGGTGCAGGTATGGCACCACACAGCAGTCAAACTCAGAAACAAAATCATGAGGAGGCCAAGAGCAGTCCCGTAACTAAGCAATATAATAGCAAACTCCGACAATGCAGTTGACTCAGGGTTACTAGAAAGTTTGACATTCCTCTAAAAGAAGCCTTTTCCCATGCAAGGAGTTATGAACTTTGCCAATGAGACGCAAAGAAGGACACAGGTTTCCTGATGGTATTCTGAATGTCAAACACCTCTGCAAATGCCAACAGTGCAAGTGACAAAAGCCAGTGATGGTTTAGACTACATCTAAATGAAGAAAAGACAATGAAAATGAAGCTCTGAAGGCAGTGACAAACAATGGGTACAGAGAGGATGATGGAGAGAAGCTCTGCCAGTAAAATATTCCCCAGATGAGGTTGTGGAGTCTGAGATCCACAAAGATGCTTCGTGCATCCATGTAAATAATAAGATTTGGAAAGTAACAAATGAAAGCATACAAGGCAAGCTGAACAAAAAAGCACTTGGTTCCACAGGTGCTATACACAGATGGACATGAAAGCAGAGTGATATGGGAAACTATACCATCAAGGCTGAAGATAAGAAAGGAAGCAAGGGAGATGCAATGTTCTGATCACTTCTTGGCGAGAGAATATTGATAATAACCAGCTTGGCAGGAAGGACACATTGCAAGACAGATTGCTCTTGGTTGTGAAAGAATGTTGAAGCAGGATCATTTTGGAAATGCAAAGAGGTGACTGTGCTTTGGGAAGAGGCACAAAATAGCCAATGTATTGAGCTCAAAGGTAGGACTGCATGGAACGGGCTTTCCAGATGGAATCGCCATGCAAGCCAGATCAGCTCTTTTCCCAGCTATATTTTCTGCAAGCCAAACAACATAGGAAATGAAACATTTGGATTCAAGGATAACTTTGTGATTTTTCCACAGATTTTTATCAAATGATCAAACTGCTGAATTTCCTAGCATAGTTTCAGGAAGAATTGAGCTTTGGGGCCAGTCCAGTATTCTCATTCATCATGTTAATAATGCTATTTTCCTGATAATTCCATACTTAAAACAGCAACATCATGATTGACTGGGAAAAGAACTAAGGTGGCAGAACCACACTTCTGAACTTGCAAATAATTTATAATAAATGGCACCCTGTGTCCAGAGAAGGGGGATGATGGAGGAAAAGAAGCCAAGGAGAAAAACCTCAACACATACATTTGGAAATCTTGCCAAGAAATCATGATTCTTCTAAATATTCATTGAACTTCTTATTTCTGTGCATTGATGGCTTCTTATATCTATGCATTTGATGGAAATGGTTTAGGTAATTATATTTTCATGGGAAGGGAACATTGCAAAGAATATATAATTGTTAGTGTTTGACAGTTATGTTGGATTTTGGCAACAGCACATCAGCCTGTTTTAAATTCAAACATCTTTTGGCATTCAAGGGTTACTGATAACCTAGTATGCATTGGAACCTGATCAATGGATTCCTATTGTTTTCATCATCTCTAACATGTGAACACAGTCCACATGTAGAGAGGCTGGCTCCTGAACAGAGAGAGAAAATTACTAAGACTAACAAAGGAAAGTAGACTTACAATGAGCAAATATACAAAAGCCCCAAATAATTATAATAGTCAAAGCTTGGCAATGAGTTTCCAGACTATGAAATTAGTTTTCTTGTGAAGAATGGAGATTTTACAAGGCTAGTATAAACACAGGGTAATTGGAAAATCAAATTGCTCTTTGGGAGTTATTGTAAGGTTTGGAATAATGGTGATAAATTTATTTTTTGAAAAAAGGAAAAAAACCTCCCTATGAATCCCTGTAGTTTAGTGTTTTTAGCAGTACTGTTGCCAAGAATGCTTGCCTTGGAAACACAACATTGGGGATTGCACATTGTGGAGCCCTCGTCCCGGCTTACCCCTGACACAATGAGCTCTCCTCCCAGATTCTGTACTTCAGCCTTCACCTTGCTGCAGATATTGAGCTGATGGCAATACAAGGCAATTCGTTGAAGGTATGCTAATAAATCCTGCTTACATGCTGAATCAGGACACTATAAAACAAAACAAGAAGAAAGGGATCTCAATTAAAAAGTACCTTCATTTCCTAACACTTGCTATATGAAAGCTGCTGGATGAAAAAGTTCCAGGGCCATATACCTAAATTATGCTCCCTTAGCTCAATGCCTTCATGATGCATCTGAGAAAGGCCATGATCAGTATTTGAGACTGACTAGCACTACTTGATAAGATCTGTAGAAATTCTATAGAGTTTAGAGTTTCTAAACAGTCTTATTGGGATTTCTCCACGTTCATGAGTATTTTTTTTTACCAGTTATCTTCTAAATGCTTAAGAAAACTAAGAACTTTACAGGGTTGTGCTTTTCCTAGTTTTCTTCAACTTTTACTATGTGAAAAGTCATTTTAAAGCAGAGGAAATAAATTGGATGGTGGAAATAAATTAAATGCTGGACGTAAATTGATCTATATGACAATGTCTCTGCCACAGCATAGGAGAGTTTCAATTTAGTTAATTGGTAATATATATACATACATAAAAATTTCATGTAAGAAATGCCTCATTCACTAAAAGAAACATACCTTTTGGACTTCTGTGTTTATCAATTTAGCAGCATATTAAAGTTTCTATAAACAAGAGATTTTGAAATGGTCCACAATCACTATAAGGACAGTAGATTTGACATAATAACTGTGAAGCCAGTTGAAATAAATTCATAAGAGGAACAACAGGTCCCTTTCAATGGCTGCACCAGGATCAACTTGTGCTGAGAGTATGAATTCTCCTTGTGACTGAAGTGAGTTGATATCCATCAAGTACACACTATAGTTTAGCTGAATACTTCTAAACACAGTTACATGACTCTCTAAAACAATGCTGGGACTTCAATGCCATGGACTACTGAATAATTGAAATATATTTCTATTGCTATCAAATGTTCAGCTTGAGTTGCTTCCAGGCCATTTAATTGTTCTGGCTCAATTTGGTACTGTCAAAAAGACGTATAATTACAAGATCATTCATAAAATGCTGTAAGAAATAAGTACTTGCAGCTAGAATTGAAGTATCTTATGTAGAATAAGAGTATGGGAGAAAAACTCTGAACTAAGATTCGTTAAAGTTCAAGGGAGGGAATTCTTACATCAACATCATAAAGCAAGCAGTTTGACAAAACCATTTATTGAATAAACAATAAGTGGGTTTCTTTTATACATAATACTTAGTGTTGTGGCAAATTTTTTTCACAAGCTGCATTTATCAAGAAAGAATCCCACAGAGACTGTTTTTAGCTTCTTACAAGTATTTAATACTGTGATATTTATCCTACTCCAGAGACCCATATACTGGGAAGGAATTAACTTTAAAATGATATCTCCCCAGAGGGCTGAGAAGTCTTTCAATACAAATACCTTGCTGCAAATTAAATTGAGAGTTCTATCTCCATGAAACAGTAATTAAAAATGCAACAGTCCGTAAAAAGTTTATATTGCATGCATATCTCAAATCTGCATACAAATATTTTCACACAAAATAAAGATAACCAATTCATTCCAATTCATTCTTTTTATAATGCTCATTCTATTCTATTAATAGAAACACTTAAAGACCATGCTAAAAAGAGCATGATAGACCAAGAAAAATGGCTGCTATATCACGGAAATAGGTGCAAAATTTGAGAAAGAAATGCCCTAATTAGAAAAAACAAAAATTGCAAGCTACCTCACATCTAAGGACAATAAGAATACAAAAAAGTGAGTTAGGTTTAAATTTCATCTATTTCAAAAATCATTTTTAAATAGCATTTAAATTTCCTGCTAATCTCAAAATAAATTTAGAGTCCTGGGATGTGTGTGTGTGTGTGTGTGTGTGTGTGTGTGTGTGTCTGTGTTGCATCTGTTTGGGGCTATGCTGCATGTTGCATTGTTAGAAATAAAAAGTCCCCAAACTGTAAAAACAAGAATAAGTATCAAAACTTAAACTTTTGACATTCAGGAGCCTAAACATACTGAGAAATGCTTTCCACCACTAAGATTCAATGTATAATGAAAAAAACCACTCAAACTCCACTACATTGTCACTCCTAGGATGAAGTCCTTCATAACAAGTTACTCTCTCAATCCCTGGTCCCAACTTCCCCCAACATTTGCAGGAACAAATGTGGCCTTCTTATCTGGTTAGTGAGTTTTTTGTTTGCATGTTTTCAAGTAGGCTCATTGGCTCTCTCGTCTTTTACCTTAACTTTCTGGGATATATATAAAACTTTGTAGAAAGAAGCTCAACTTACGCTGTGAAGCCTAACAATTGATATTACCGTGGAATCAGCAATAGCAGTGGTTTTGTCCTCAACTCCTACAAATTATAGGGAACTCACAAATTTTTGCAGCAATATTTAATGAGCTAACTTTAATAAGTTTCTCAGAAGTTCAAAAGTAAGCAAAAAATATTCCCCCATACTAGCCATCCTATATAAAAATATAATTAAAATATAATTACAGTCTGAATCTGTTGGTGTTTATCTTATATAAAGTAAAAATAGCTAAATCATCCAGAGATTTTTTTTAACCTTTATGAATAAATTTAGCATTGAATTGAAGTAGAGACTGGAATGTCTCTATAGTAAATAGAGGAGCAACTCTAGTATTAATATTTGAGGGAGGAAAACTACAGTGAGTAGAAGAAAAAAATAATAAAACAAAAACTCAAACACTAGAAGACATAGAGGCATCTATGGAGAAGGAAATAATCTTATAATTCTTTCATTATCTCCAGAAGGGATCACTATATTGTAGTCCAGTGTGTCTATGTAAATAACAGTACATGCAATATTTTTATTTCAGAAAATTATTTTATATTCTAAGTCACATTCCATTTGAAATGTTTCAAACTGTAAATTATTCTAAACTGTTGGTTAAAAGAATAATCAACCATCACCCAGAGAAGACGATTGCCACAATTATCCTTCCAAGAAATGGAACACTATTGCAATAAGACATGAACAACAAGATTTTAGAGTTTCAGTTTAAGGGAAATAAAATGAAAAGTGTGGAAATAAACTCATGTATTTCAGGTGGGATTGAGAACTGTTTAATATGTGTCATAGTTTGGTCTGAAAGTATATGATGTTACTTAGAGAATTTCTTTTTCTTTTTTATCTGCTACCTTTGAGTCTGGATTAAAATGTAGCTGAGAATGTAGGGATTCTGGATTATATGGATTAACCCAATTTATAACAGGTCATAAATTATTCTGAATTATGAAGAGTGTTACATTAAGAAAACTATTAATTAACAAAAGGAAAAGTTTGGCTTCCTTTCTACCACATGTAAAAGCATGATGTTCCACCAAATTCTCCGGTTTATTTTTCTGACCTTTCGTTTGCACATGCCCTTTGATGTCCATCCCCTGGTTCACATTCTAATCATGTGGAGTCCTTGCCTTCTGCTTCTCCCAAACCAACAAATCATGATCCATTATTTCTCTAAACCTCTACTAACCCAGTTCCCCACCCACAAGGAAGGTTGTTTTTTTTTTTTAATCTATTCATTCCAGCAGTTAGTCAATAAAGATGTGCAACCTATACTTTTCTGAGAGAAGCAGAAAAAGAAAAAGGTAAAGTAATAAAATATCTTATAAAAAGTATACTAAGAAAACACAACCAAAAGGTATGGCGGGGACAGCGGTTTAGGTAGGTGATCTCTGAAAAAATGATATTTAAGCCAAGTCACCAAGACTAGAAATATATATATTGCTTTCTTTGTTTTTGTGCTCATGATGCAGTAGAACCCAAGTGCTAATTAATGATTTCTCTCAGCATGTGCCCGCATTTCCCTCTCAGATTACCTGATCAGCCACAGCACGGGCTAATTTGTCCATTCGAGAACCTGCTTCAGCAATCTTCTTGGCAGCATTAATGACATCAGATGTGTTTTTCAATGGGCCTTTGCCTCTGAAATAATATATACAGCATAATTAGAGATACACTTAGCAACAGGAAACAGACAAACCAACCATATCCTTTGTCCAAAGCTCTGGTTTTGTATTTGATTTGATGGTGGCTTTGTCAGTGGGATTTCGAATGTTTTCTTGATTCATTTCAATTTCCATGTTAATAGTTCACTTAATTTCCATTCATTCGGGGAAATATTTTCCCATATTTTGATGTGCATGTTCACATTTTTTCCATTTATTAAGTTCTATATTTTAAACAGTGCTCAATTAGAAAAGATGATTATCACAAATGCCATGAAAGGGCAGTACGTTAATGCTTACCACGTACCTGACGCTGTCATATACACTGTTGCCTCACCATGTCTTAAAACAACACTAGCAAGGGGCGATCATTGTTCCCATTTCAGAGAAGAAAGAAATGGGCCAAAAATGATCAGTTGCCTCATCCAAGCTTATACAGGTCACAAGCAATAAATTCTAAAATTTAAGCAGAATCTAGCCAAAATAAGAAGTGCAAAGTCAGACCCAGTAGCACACACCTGTAACCTCAGTGGTTTAGGAGGCTGAGGCAGGAGGACTGCAAGTTCAAAGCCAGCCTCAGTAATTTAGGAAGGCCCTGAGAAACTTAGTGAGACTGTTTCATAATAAAAAGTAAAATGGGCTGGGGGTGTTGCTTAGTGGTTAAGCACTCCTGGGTTCAAACCCTGGTAATAGAGGAAAAATTGTGCAAGCATTGTCCTCCATACCTCACCCAGCATCTTTATCAAAGGGCACTTTGAAAAGTAACTACTCTTGTATGTAACAGGGGTCTGTTTGGCTAGAATTTTGGAAGTTTCAGAATTCCAGCAGTTCATGTGTTTTATGTCTGGTCCTGATTTGTGAAGGAACACACAAACTGCTATGACTGCAGAAGTCTTTATGCTTCAGAACCAGTGCCCCAACATAAGGTTTTCAATTGGACAAGCTGTTCAATATTTTATTACCTAATTAGGCCAACTTTAATTTTAACTATTTATTCTGAAGGAAAAGGGAATTATGTCATGGCATGCACCTTTAAACAAAATGCAGCATGGGATATAACTTTTCTGTTGCCTTTAAAGGTAAATAAGGACTAGATGAAATGGGCTTCTCCTTATTTTTTTAGCATCGTTACTTACCCTGCTCTCCTTCCTTATGTGCATTTAAAAATCAATGCATTTTTAAAGACTACATTATTATATTCCTGTGTCAGAAAGGTGGTGATAGGTAGAGGAAAATACTCAGAAGTCACCTTTCAGATGGAGCTGGGTTCTGCCTAGCGGGCAATGATCACTACCCTTACATAACACCGTTTTACAAAATGGAAGACTTTTTAAAAATGGCTTTCAGTAAATAAATGTAAATGAAGGACATTTTGTTCTATTTCTCCTCTAATTCTTCTTATGGCATTTTTCTATATTAGTAGCTAAAAGTAAAATATATGATGCTCATATTAATGTTTAAACACGCACACAGAAAGATTAAAAATTTAAGATATTTCACTTTGCTGCAGTCACATTAACTCTTCAACAAAGCACACTGAGTTTCCAGTTGCCATTAAGATTTTAAAATA
>PVKS010019123.1:0-38907 GCA_004027875.1 Aplodontia rufa
TTCAACAAATGGTGCTGGACAAACTGGTCATCCACCTGCAGAAAGTTGAAATTAGACCCATATCTTTCTCCTTGCACAAGAATCAAATCAAAATGGATCAAGGAACTTGGTATCAAACCAGCTACATTGCAATTGATAGAAGAAAAAATTGGCACTGACACATTTTACTGAGTAAAAAAGACAATAATTGGTCATAAGATGCCAACAGTTATGTTCTAACTTTATTTGGAGCAGGTCAAAATATATCTGATGATTATTGGGTAAAAATAATTTTAATTATTTTAAATAATTATTTTTATTTAAAGGGAATTTTTATTTAAAGGGCCTGTGAATGGGGAAGATTCCTCTCAAAACAATTAGTGTACATATGCTTGATATCTTTTTCAGCCAAGGATAATCACTTGGGCATCAGAATGGCACCAAGTGATGATACTAAAAAGTGTCTATGGCTTTATTTTCCATTTCTGTGTAAGAACAGACTTTGAATATGTGATACCAAATATCAAAATAGGAAAAGAAAAAGATTAAAAGAAAGAAAACCAACATAGCATATTCCAGGTGTCTGTATCCTGCAGATACTAGATTCAGATATTTAAGTAAAATTTTTACTCTATGTACAAACTGTGGAAGAATCCGGTTCACTATTTTATCCCTAATTATCATTATCAATTAGATCCAAATAGGAATTAGGTGGGCTGTAAGAAATGAAATGAAACAAAACATTTATTTTCAAAGGGACTTCTTTAGAAAGTTATAGGAAAATCATAAGGAAAAACAGTATTTCAGAGATAACAACAACAAAAATGTTACCACTCCTGGATCTAAAAAAAAGAAAGGAAGAGGGTTTGGTTATCAGAACCCAAAAGAAGATAAACCTGAGTGTACTCTCAGGACTAGCAACTATTGATAGTGGAACACAACCAGCTTGAAGGAACCTCATAAAGAAAGGGAGCTAGGTGACTCAATATTGTGCCATCCTGTTCTTTGGCACAATCTCTACCAGATGATAAAAATGTAACAACTTTTAAAGTGACCTATTCAGGTCTGCTTTCCAGGGAAGAGAGCATTAGAGGAGGGAGGGGACTAAAAATGGACAGAATGACGTTACCTGACACACCGTATTTCCTTTGAATAAGCTACTTTCTACTACCAATCTGTTTTATTTATTTTCATGTTAGGAGACTTTTCTCTACCAGAAAAGCCACACTGCTGTTAAACAGATAGATCCTCCTTTGACCACTCAGAAAATTGCCCTAATATGAGGACTGGCAAACATTAGCATAATAAATATTGGTCTCTCTCAATCCATGGTATACATGACTTCATTAATCTCTAAATTCATGTGAATGAGGTAAAATCATCAATGCTGAATAATGAAATAATCACGTTAATACTAATTTTCTTTCATTTGAAAGAAAAATGTTTCTATGTGTCTTTACAAAAATGAAATTATCTTCTTTATAAACACATAAAAAGACATATATGAGAGTAGATTTCTGGGAGGACATGAATAATTTAATGGCAGCTGCACATGCAACTGGAAGCTATGGCATTTGTAAGACGTATTACTTTTAACGAAATTCACTATTATACCTCTAACCCAATGTTCTGTATCCTAAAAGCAACCAGTGCTGGAGAGGTCATTTTTATGTAATCCCTATATTATCAGCAGGCTCCATCCATTTTATTTTCACTATCAGAAAAAGAGAAAAGTCAATACTCAGTTTTAAGAATCATGGAGTTTATTAATATATTCCAGAAATAAGTTTGCCATCCTTGGTGGACTTAAAATTCATTGTGTTTGTGGAAGTCCTTCCATAACTTTTCCATGCTTTTCAGTGCTTTGGATGTCCAGGATATTCCATTCAAAAAGTATGTGTGAACAATGGCAGCCGTATTGGTAACCCTTCCTTTAGAGGTTCATCTCTAACAGAATGGGATCCATTATTCATGCTGATGACATTCCAATAACATGCTGCATGATTTTATACTGAGTGAGCATTCCAGTAGCCCAGACTAAGAGAGAGAAAGGAATTAAATTAAAGGTTAATGTCACATTTTATAGCAGGTTACTTCTTTTAAAAAGACATACAAAAAGGTGGCCTCTAAAGTCTGGTATATTTATCAGGCATGGCAACAGCAGAAAGCATCAAACAAGGTGTCAAGGTGGACTCCTTCCTCCCAGGAAGAGAGATATTCAGGGTCAGCATGGCAGGGGATCTTTTACATTGAAGACGCCAGCCTGCCTGAGTTTTAATGACTTCCACTTTCACTGCAATTTCATCTTGGTCAGGAAGTGAGATTTCACAATTGTGTTAAGATCATGATAGTAAAATAAAAATATAGCTCCAATAATGAACAAGCACATTTCTAACCAAATATAAGGTTAGTGGTTTAAGTGAAAAATCTCCATACTATTTTTAAGTGAAAGTGTGAGCCTTTATTATTATTGTAAAGACCAAAGAAATTATTCCCCTCTCATAATAACCTAGTGGCATAAAGCAGTAATCAGTTTCTTTTCGAAAGGTGCTCTTATCTGAACCAGAAAATGATAGCCTTTCTGGTCCATTCTAATAACTGCCTTTCTTGTGATCCTATTTTTATCCATACTTCCACATTTAAAAAGTGATTGTGTGGTTCTTGCATATCAGCTACTAACCTACCACAAATTGGTGGAATTATGACATTTTCTAGAACCCAACATCGACATTTGATACAATAAAAGAGAAAACCTAAATTGTAGTTTTAATTCCACAAATTGAATGCCATTTTTGGGAAATCAAAATTAATATTTTTAAGAACTTGAAAAATTAGATTGCCATATGTGTGAAAAAACTAGTTGCACATGACAATTTTATTGAACACTAAGTGTAATATATTGGTTAGTGCACACAGTCTATTGATTTGTTTGTGCTGTGGATGTTTGCTGGGATAATAAATGGTTTCCATATGAATTTTAAAACTCTAGGTAAAAGATATTGGTTTGCCAGTGATCAATACTTAGAAAAATATATTGGTCATGGCTGCACTTCCACACTCATTTAATGCTTTGGCTTGAAATATACTTTGGGTGTGCAGGCAATAGGCTGATTTCCTGGTTAACTCCAGGTTCAAATAAGCGTGATTGTAAAGAAGCTTCTTTGTCAAAGGTTTGAGACTTGAAATTATCTTGACTTTCAAGGTTAAATTGCTCTCATCATCATAACATAAACTTAGGATAATTTTTTTATGTAGGTAGACTAGCCACATCTGTAAACCTTATTTCAACACAAGCATTTGCACAAGCTTTAGAATTCCAACAAAAGAATTTATCTATTATATTATTTTTTTTTAAAGAGAGAAGGACAGTGAAAGAGACAGAGAAAGAGAGAAACAACTCTATTCAGTTTTTCACATGGCCTTCGTTGCTCCAACACTTAGTTGTGTATGAGGTGCTGGGGTTTGAACCCGGGTCCTCATGCTTGCTAGGCAAGTGCGGAAACTGCTGAGCCACGGCTCCAGCCCAATATTATTATTTTATAAATGAGAACATACACAAATAATATAGTCACTACTAAATATATTCAGCATCATCTGTGAGAGTAGTGAAATGAAGAAAGGAAATACCCTAAATTTTAGAAGTACAGAACTGATTTTCAGTATTTTCCTCTATTACACTCACAAGTTCTGTCATTTTGTCACTAAAAGCTCTTATACTACATCCTTAGTTTTAAGACAGTCATTGCTACCTAATACCTAGCCAGACTCAGCAAGGGCTGGCAAGTGCAGCTGTCTATACAACTAATGGTAATGCAGAAAGTAAATATTAGTTGGTGTACTCAGGTTTTAGGCCTGAGTGAAGAGCTTCATGGCCAAGATCTAGAACTTACTAGGAATATTAGTATTTTATTTTTATACAATGTTTTGTAATATAGTTTCTACATCATAAAAGTTACTTTACCATAAAGCACATGATTCAGTATTTCTCAGTGTACTCACAGAGATATACAACCATTATTATTTACTTTTAAAACATTTTAATCATCCAAAAAGAGACCCTATTCCCTAGCATCATTCTCCATTCCTGTTTGACTCAATGTTTTGAAAAATCTAATCTACTTTTTTCCCTACTGATTTGCCAGTTCTGGACGTTTCATAGAAATTGTATTATGTTATGTGGTCTTTGTGACTGCTTTATTTTGCTTGGCATGATGTTTCAATATTCATCAATGTTGAAGCAAGTATCAGTAAGCCATTCCTCTCTATTTACAAATAAAATCCCATTTTGTAGAAAAAATATTATTCGTCTTTTTTTTTTAGATAGATATTTGGATTGTTTCCACATTTTTAACTAAAATGGTATTTTCGTAAACATTCATGTGCATGATATTGCATGGATATATAATGTATTTTTCTTGGTTATATGAATAGGAACAAAATTTCTGGATCATATGGAAGCTGTGTTTGTAATATTAAAGAACTGCAAATCTGCTTTTCAAAATTATTGTACCATTTTAAAGTACAAACATCCATGTATGAACACTGAAAATTCTTCATATGCTTTCAATGCTTATTATCTTTGTTAAAAAGTATTTTATTAGTGCATTAGAGTCATACATAATACTGAGATTTGTTTTGACATATTCATAAATGTGTGGAATATGATTTGCTCTATTTCAATCCGTGATGCTGCTGTACTGGTTTTTGTTCTGTTTATTTTTAAATTGGTGCTTTAGAGATATACCTAAAAGTGGAATTCACTGTGACATATTTGTATATGTACATAGCATAATTTGGTCAATTTCATTCTGCAGTTCTTACATTTTCACATCCTTCCTGTCTTCCCCTCAATCCCATTTCTCTCCTTTTCATATTCATGGAATTCCCCAGCTATCACTCCCGCATTTTGTATGGATTCTGCATATAAGAGAAAACATTCTACCCTTGTTTTACTGAGTTCGGTTTATTTCATTTAGCATGTTCCTCAATTTCAGTCATTTTCCAGCAAATGCCATAATCTCATTCTTCTTCATGACTGAGCTAAATTCTGTTCTTGTGTGTGTGTGTGTGTGTGTGTGTGTGTGTGTATGTGTGTGTTTATACTGTGGGTAGAATGTGTGATGTCCCCCAAAAGCTCATGTGTGACAGCAATATGTGAAAGCTGAGGTGGAATGATTAGTTTATAAAAAGTCTTAACCCAAGCAATGAGTTGATTCTCTTAGAGATTAACTGGCAATTAATTTCTGGTAGGGTGTGGCCAGAAGAGGTAGGTCGTTTGTGGAGTGCCTCTGGATATATATTGTATCTGGCATGGAGTTTCTCTCTCTGCTCGGCTTCCCACTGTGACTCATTGAACTCTCTGCTTCCTGGTCCCATGCCTGCCACCATGATGCTCAGCCTCACCTTGAGCCTCAGAGGAATGGAGCCACTTTCCAAGGATAGACTCTCCATAATTTTTCTTTTCCTCCAAACTGGTTTTTGTCAGTTATTTTAACTGGTGCAACAATAAAGATGGCTAAAAGAATATATATCACAATTTCTTTAACCATTCTTCTTTGGACAGGCATCTGGACTTCTTCCATAGCTTGATAATTGTGAATTATGATGCTATAAATATTGATATAGTGTCCTGATTTTAGTTCTTTGGGATAAATACCAAGGTGTGGGATTGGGTAATATGGGGGGTCCATTCCCAGTCTTTTGAGGAATTTCCATACTGCTTTACAAATTGGTTATACTAATTTGCAGTCCCACCAACAAAGTGTGACTGTACCTTTTTCAACACATCCTCACCACAATTTAGTTTTTGTATTCTCAATGATTGCCATTCTGACAGGAGTGAGATAAAATCCCAATGTAGTTTGGTTTTATATTTCCCTGATTGGTAGAAATGTTCAACGCTTTTTAATACATTTATTGGTCATTTGTATTCCTTCTTTTGAGAATTGTCTGCTTGGCTTTTCTTCCCATTTATATGTGTGGTTGTACTTTTGGTGCTAAGTTTTTCAAGTTCTTTATATATTCTGAACATTAATTTCCTGTCATAGGAGCGGCTAGCAACGATCTTCTCCCATTAATGTAGACTCTGTCTTCTTGCTTTTCTTTGTTTCCTTTCCTGTGTAGAAACTTTTTAGTTCAATATCGTCCTACTTATTGATAGTGAATTTTATTTTCTTGAGCTTTACAGGTTTTGTCAAGGAAGTCAGTATCTGTACCAGCAAGTTGGAGTGTTGACCCTGTTTCCTTCTAGCAGTTGCAAATGTTCTGGTCTAATTCTTCAGTCACTGATGCACTTTGAGTTAGCTTTTGTGCAGGGTGAGAGATAAGGATCTAGTTTTATTCTTGTACATATGAGTATCCAATTTTCTCAGTTCCATTTGTTAAAAATGCTATCTTATCTCCAACATGGGTCCCCAAAAGACCCAGAGACAAATCCGCATAGATACAGCTATCTGATATCTTTGCTTTTTATTTTAGCAATTTTATTGTGTATTAAATGACTTTGGGTGGCATTTCTCCAGTGATAATGATTTTGCACATATTTCTGTGTTTTTATGGGTCACATATATATCTCCTTGGAGATTTGGTATTTCAATGCACTGTCCAGTTTTCTATTGTGTTATTTATCTTTTTATTGTTTACTTGATAGTTTTTGTTTTCATTATTCTGAATGCAAGTCCCTTATTAGACACATGGTTTGCAAGTATTTTGTCTTATTCTCTGTGGAGCGTACTTTCACATTCCTAATAGTCTACTTTGAAACACTAAAAAAAAACTTTTGATAAAATCTATATTTTCCCCCTTACATTTATTTCCATAATTAACATTAAGTTAATTATGCTACATCGTGTCCGGTAATATTCCAAATTTATATAAATGTATATGGATAGCTAGCTGTGTTTTTCACCTTTGTTCAAAATCAATTAATCATAAATATTAGGATTTAATCTAGACTATCATTTCTATTTCATTTGTCTGTATGCTTATTTTTATAACTGCACCACACTCTTATTTACCATCAATCATAGCAAATTTTGAAACAGGAGAAAGTGCTCCAACTTTATTCTTATTTTCAAGATTGTTTTGGCTAATAAGGTCCTTTCTTTTTTAAGTACACTGTAGTATCAGCAGGTCAAAAAGTGCAGCTGAGGTTTGGATATGTTAATCATTTTTATGTAGCCAATGCCTTTTAACAATTCTTGTCTCATGATTTTTGTTTTTGTTTTGCTTTCAATGTTTTATAATATCACCAGAACAGTTAATCAAATTGATAATAAAATAAATTACTGGATAAGTATACCAAACTCTAAACTAAGAGTTTTGAGAATGAAAATATATACTGACCTGGAGTTCTTTCTTAGGATTTATTTTTCATTATCTTTTAATCTATTGGTTTTATTTATTAAGTACATGGACTTAAATGCTCACGAAAAAAGGATGATAGTTTTTATAGGTGAGGTTACCCGAAGATCTGATTTATTTTTATTGCAAAAAATGTATTTAAATTACTTGAAGAAAGACAATGCAATGGATTTATTTGAGATCTCTCATGGAGGAGAAAAATATAAGTGCAGTATTACCTAATCACAGACTAAACCCACAAGCTGAGTCATCAGGAACCATAGTTCACACTCTATCCATCTCTCTGAACCGATGGTTATTTTCTCTACTTCTCATGTATGTATTCACATATTTGTTTATTATTTGTTTTTTTTCTTTTTCAGCACTATAATTTCCTCTATTATGTTGTGAATGGTCACTTGACATCCCATGACTTCTTATAGTTCAACCTAGTGACCAAATATTTACAAGAATTTCCCATGTCCAAATTCCAAATTTTTTTCTTCAGAAATTGAAAATGGCCCAGGCATTGTTAATCATCTTCTCCTTATCTATTCAAGATCTTCAGGGTCATATAACTTGTATACACTTGCAATACTCAGGTAATGAGATACATATAGCCCTTAATTTCATCCCCCCAAAAAAAACTGAAATATCTAAACCCTTGACTTTTTGAAATGGGATGGAAGAAAAAAAACTCAAAGAGATATCAAAAGTAAGGCTATATTTGTAAAGATAATATTTCAGGGATTAAGGAAATAAATTCCTATGCAGCAAAAAGAATACATATAGATTAAATTAGGGGCCACCATTTGTTAGTCTAAACTTATTGAGTAAATATAGCTACTAAACAAATTTAGCAAGAAAGCTATGGATTTAGTAATTTGAGAATTAAAATCTAAGTTATGATATTTATTAACTATATGATGTTTAATGTTAAATTCTCATTAGCATAGGTTTTATTGTTATATACATGGTATAATATATCAAGTGCTTGTTGATAAAAGATCAAATGCAAGTACAACATCTATATAAGTTTATTACTGATAGTTCTATATCATAGTTTATTTAAAAACTATAATCATTTTAGGATCAGTATTATTTTGCCAACTAAAATACTTGATATTTTAGAAAAAGTAATTATAAATTTTGTTGGTCTCATGTTTGGAAACTCAAGATCTATGGCACAATTCTTAAAATAAGTAGATCAGTGGTTTTGGGATGTGAAGCTCTCTTCCCTCAAGTTGATCCATCTGGGATGTGTAGCTCAATTCAATTAATTTTCAATCTCCTGTTAGAGTCCCTGTAATCATTATCATACAGTTGGAACTTCTTGGTGATGGGAATGATAAGAGCTAAGCACAATTGTTCTGACATTGACACCACCAAAAATGAACATTTCTTTTGTAGGCAGAGAGATGATATGGGAACTTAATGGGGACAAATCAATCCTTTAAAAGAACACTTTCTTTGTAGTAAATGAAATCATTCCCTACAGCACAAAGGAGACAGTTGAATGACTACAAACATGGGGATCAAGCACAGCATTTGCAAATGACATCATATATACTCAATTCTACTTCCAGTGCAAGTAGTTTTCAGTGTATGCAAGCAAAGTGTGTAGCTTATTTATCATGAAGTTAAATCCATAAAAGTACTTCAAATATTTCAATAAACTTATGAAAAATTATTTTTCAAAAAGGAACCCAACTAGCAATTTATTTTCCTCATAGTTTGAAACATATTTAAATCAAACTGGATGCTATAGTCCTTCTAAAACTCTGCAGACACTGTGGTTTTCCTTGACACTTCGATTACCTTAGAGAAATATATTCATTTGACTGGAAAAATAGAGTTGGGGAGGATTGAATTCTAATTTAAAAAGAAATATAAATTTTGAAGGTATCACCTACTCTCCCTAAATTTAAATGAGGTTAATTTAAAGCACATGTATTCTTTCACGTTTAGATGATCTAGTATAATTAATGTAATATGCATTACACTGAGAAGCCAATTACTTTATTCTAAGTACATGCCATTGGATTTATCTAAAGTAACAGGAATACTCAGAGTTAATTAAGTTTGTCTTATGCTAACAAGAAATTGTGTCATATTATAGAAAGATTTTAGATTGCTAAAAGGTCAATCTGTACTATGCCAAAATGTGTGCACAAAAGTGTTTTGTGAGTGATTGGCATAGAATAACATATGAACAAAACCATAATCTATGCTTAGTCCTCTAATTGGAAATTTCTTACAGTTTCATATTTTACTTAGGAGCATTTCAGCATCAGTTAATATAAAATCAGATTCTAGCATTACAACTACAGGATGCCATGTAGTGGAAGTCCAAAGCTGGTTCAAGCCTAACCTTTGACTTAACCTAATGGCAGTTGCTCTGATTATAAGTGATTGTAAAATGGAGGCAGAAGTTTCAGGCTTCAAAGCTAAACACTCAGTTATTAGAGGAAGCCAAAACTTTTATTCTGACATTTTTCTCTTAAAAGCATAAGTCTTTCCCAAAATTTCATAACAAACATGTTTTCTCTATAATGGCCTGAATGTGGCCCAAAGTCCATCTGGGCTGTGATGAGAAAATACCATACTCTGTGTAGAACACAAAAAATCAGAAATTTATTTGTGAAGGATTTAGAGCCTGGGAAGTTCAAGATCAAGGCACTGGCAAATTAGGGGTTTGGTGAAGATTATTTCCCAGTTCACAGGTGACACCTGCTGTCTATGTACTTCCCTGTGAAAGGGCTGACAGAGCTTTCTTGGACCTATCTTAAAAGAGCACTATTTCCTTTCTCAATGATCTAATCACCTCTCAAAAGGCCCATCTCCTAATTCCATCCATTCCTAATTCTACAATTGTATTTCGTGGGGCAGGTGACACAAACACTCAGACCATAATAATTACACTATTAGTTTTAAACCAATTCCTATAATTTATAAATTTTGTAAAAAAAATGGAAAAGGTAGTTACCTTAGACCTTAATTCTCTAAAAACCAACAACAACAACAACAAAAAAGCTTGTGTCATGGGATGGAGGTGGGAGAGTGAAGCCTGTCCAAGCCCTTCAGAGTCTTGCAGAGGTGATGGTGATAATCCCCAAATCGTTTTGATTGGGGGTGGGGGGCTTGAATAAAACACTTGAATAAAATGAGTAAAAGTTTCAGAAGGGGAAATACAGGACCTTTACTGGTTAGGACAGCAACATCTTCTGTGCTCCATTAACAAGTGCTTTGGAAATATTTGTGAAGGGCATGAAGGAACAGTCAATTCAAAATGTCTGTTCCACTCTGCATAAAAACAACAATTAAAACAGTTTTTGTAATATACCCAAACACCAAATCCTATTTCCTATGATGAAGGAAGAGTCTGTTTGACTGCAGAGGAACTATTGATCTTTTCAGAAAGTCAAACTA
This sequence comes from Aplodontia rufa, assembly GCA_004027875.1. Lineage (NCBI taxonomy): Eukaryota > Metazoa > Chordata > Mammalia > Rodentia > Aplodontiidae > Aplodontia > Aplodontia rufa. Next base: position 10,750 of record PVKS010019123.1, read on the forward strand.
TGTCTTGCCCCTGTGTCACATGACCCAATGTGACTGCTCAGCATCCAGTAAAATCACACCTCCAGTTTTATCCTCACTTCACTTCATGAAAAGCATGTGTTATGCTCCATGATTCTTGGCTCATGTAGTGAAATGCCTTCCATCTACAAATTCTAACCATGTGTCAGAGTGGTCTTGCTGTGAAGACTTTCCTGTGTACATTAGAACTTATGCACCCAGGTCTTTTCTGATCTCCTAGGGCCTTTATAGTATAAATCCTTATTTTGCTATTTATTAAATATATGTATATATATATATGTGGAGAAATATGCATACACACATATACACCTACACACACACATTAACTGGTGACACTCTTAGATGCCAATGATAAAAATAGAAATATTTTATATGGAGTTTCAGCTACGTGTGTTTGTATGTGTATATCTGTGTGTGTGTGTTTCTGAACATAAACTCTTCTTGTTTCTAGGATACTGTAAGCCCTTGTCCTTGGAAACTATTGTATTTAAATTAGCCAAAGTGTAGCCAAAAATGTAAAATCTATTTCATTTGGTACGTTATATTAGCAAGTTTTGTCTCAAATTTCATGGTCTTTGGATAAGCTTGGTTTTGGTCATTCACCTAACAGTATTAACTACCTTTTCCCTATCACATTGATATTACCAGGAAGCTCTGAAATATTCGTATAATCAGTGATAATATTCCTGCTATACAAATATACATGTGAGTTCACGTGCACAAATGCTCACCCCCCCACATATATACACACATACAGTCATTGATCAAACTAAACACTAACAATAGAATTGCAGAGTGAAGCACATGGAATCTTTAGTCTCAGGAGTTAAAAATCATGAACTTGTTCTTTGGTGCTAGATATATATGATTATTGACTTTTGTGTGGGTATCACATTAAATCAACTCCTTAATTCAAAGACAATCCATTGAGTCACAGATTTTCCAAATACATGGGATATTTTTACCTTGTTTCACCTGGTCTTACCAGATTCAAAAATCAGACTTTTTCACTACTTAATTAGTACCAATGAGGTACTAATTTCATAGGAGAGAGGTTTCCCAAATGCATGCAGGATTTCTCTTCCTATTTCAAACCAATCTTAACTGTTTTTTTATTATCCACATTTCATTTCATATAATCTCCTAAGGAATTGGGGACAGGGATCTCCAGCTTTTCACAACAAATGAGAAATATGGTTTCTAGGATGCAAGTCTGGCTGACAAGCTTGCTATAAACTAATTTGATTGGCTTACAAGTATGTGCATTCTTTCCCCACCATATGAGATCTCAAAGTTGCAATGCTGGACAAGAGGAAAATCAAGTTCCCTTTCACTGTTTTATAGCTATGATAGTAAATTCATACATATCTAGAATTGAATAAGGAATAAGTATTTTTGTAGGATTCTTGGGTAACAAGGAAAAAGCACAGGATCATAAGAATCAGAGGAGATAATTGAGTTATTTCATCTCAGTGATTGCTATTTTTCTAGAGATAACCAATGCATATTTGAATACATTTATTTTAAATTAATAAAAGCTAATTCCTTTCCACTTTGGTCTTGCATATTATATAATCTAACAAATATGGGAAAAGTAGTGTTAATTTCTTTTCTTTTTTTTTTTTTTAAGAGAGAGGGACAGTGAGAGAGACAGAGAGAAACAACTTTATTTAGTTTTTCACATGGCTTTAATTGCTCCAACACTTAGCTGTGTACGTGGTGCTGGGGTTTGAACCCGGGTCCTCGTGCTTGCCAGACAAGCGCCGAAACCGCTGAGCCACCGCTCCAGCCCAGTAGTGTTAATTTCTTAACTGAGGTATAGGACTGTGCCATTTTACATTGTCATTATCTTCTTTTGACTTTTATCACTTCAGTTTGAAAATAAGTAGGTTTTACATTGGAAAATTAAAATCCATTATTCATACCCCATTGACCTAATATTTATATCCAAATATTGTAAGTAATTGATGATCTTAATTTAATAATATTTTGTATTATTAAAACTGAAACATTTCAGCTGCTGCCTAAGACTGAAATATTTAAGAAAATGTGATCGTTGTAAGGTGAGTTAGAATATTTTTAATCATTTCCAAAATGTGTGGTAAGCTGGGATGATATTAGAAATGAACTGAATCCAACCATGGTATGGTTTATGAACACTGCCAAAGCCAAACATAGCATAATGAAACTTCATTTTAATGTGCTCCTATTTAATATTTTCTAACATTTACTATTTGTTTATTAGATTTATATAGCACCTATTATACAAATACCTCAAGACATTGCTCACAGAATATTAAACCAAGGTTCTTCAAAATGAACTTCTGCTGAGAGGTCTGCAACAAGAGGGGACAAACCTCCAGAAACCTCACGTGCACAAGGAAAATTCCAGGCAGAATATTTACAGCAATCTGTCCCTACAGGATGATTTTTGTTTTATACCTGTGGGCAATGATTTTTCAATACTGGATTATGAACTAAAATATTATGTAATTCTGATATTCTTTCAGTCCTTACGCAAAGTCCACTAATTTCACATGCATTTGTAAAATGAACAAATAAAACATAAAAACCAGAAACCTCCTTTCCAAACAAAATCAAGTTTCTGACCTCAAAAAGCAAACATGACATGTAAAACATATAGATTTTTTTATCTTCTATCTTATGCTAAAATTGATTTATATTTGCAATTTTACAACTTGGAACCAGGTCTTAATCTGCAATATTAAATAAGTGTCTTAAATTTAAATGGGAAATGTTTTCATCCTCTGAGAATATGTGAAGTGCCTACACAACAGTAACTTGGTGTTCTCCCTAATAATTTCACGATTTATTTAGATCATTTCTTTCACTTTGAAAATGAAGTTTTTGAAACCTAAAAATTCTGATAATTTCCCCAGGGTCACTGATCCTCTTTCTCATTGAATCGGAGATAGACTGATTTTATGGTTAATCATCTTTCTTTAGAACAGTAATTTGTTTTTATAAACTTCTCTAATTTTTTAAAGAAAGCTTCAAGCAGCTTTGGATAACATGTTAAATCTCTCTGATACATGTGCATTCTCATCATAATTAGCAAGTGACAGACTGGAAAATGCACAGTTCCTTCCTTGAGTGTGGAGACATTGAGCAGTTGCTTTTTTTTTTCCTTTTAATTGTTCCCTTCCTCAAAGTAGTGCCTATTTATGTATTGGATCAGAACATCTATATGATGTTACACCATTTTTCAACATCCACTTGAACACTTGGGTGGTCAGTTATATGAATTAAAGCAAATATATAATCCATATGCTGCCAGTTTATGATAATCAAATTAAAATGCTAGCAAACCACTCCTTATTAAACTAAGGGCATTTCTGAAGACAGCTTGAATTTACATATAAAAATTTAAAGATAAGCAGGTCTGGCTTTGTCAAAATTGTGACCATGGAAAAGTGTCCTGTTTCCCACTTTCTGTTTTTTTTTTTAACCCTTCAACAGTCCATTTCTTCCCATTTCACCCACTTAGTCTTTTGCTTCCTCATAAGTTTATATCAAATTGTGCCAGACTCTAGTACATAATTAACCCTTATTGATTGAGTTGTTGCTGTTTTGCTATGAATTATGTCCAAGACTATAAAGCATGGTGACAATGGAATGATGGTTCCTATGATGACAGCAGTGTGGGAGTCTTATTACTTATTTCTTCAGGAACATCCAAGTAGAAGGGAAAGTGTCAATTTCTCACCAAGTTCTCGAAGAAGTATTGGTTGTGCTTCACCCTGTCCCCCTCCACCCATGCCTCATCCCTTTGCAGAAGCAATGGAACACAGTCACTCTTCCATGTAGGGCAGCTTCTTGATCATTATGAAACCACAGGTTGAGACATTGTAAACATAACTTGGCAAAGTAAAAATAAGGTTAATTACCATAAATGTCAGCCACTTGTCGCTGATTCATACTAATGCAGATGAACAACCTTATTAAAATGCAAATATGATTTTAAATATGCATACATGTTCTGAACATATATATATATATATATATATATATATATATATACTTACACACACACACTAGTGTGAGCAGGTGCATGCACATATGAGAGAGACAGAAAAAAGAATTTGATAATACTGCTAAGCTCTGGTTCATCACACAACTGGGCTTTTACATCATTGCAAAGTTTGAATCTAATTGGATCATTAAGAACTCACAATTAGGCTCTGTGGATCTAGGGCTTCTCTGCCATACCCAAGTACAGGGGTTCAAACCCTAGCACCCACTTACACAACTGAGTTTCAGAGCAACAAAAACCATGTGGAAAAGTCAATAAAAATTGATTCTCTCTCTCTCTCTCTCTTACTGTCCTTCTCTCTTAAAAAAAAAGAACTCACAATTCAAACAAAGAAAATGAAATGGAAAATGAATGGGAGGATAGACTCTTAATATTTCGGACAGTGTGATCCTTGCAAGTTTACTTAAGAGTGTTTGATAAAAGCTCTGATGTAGCAAAAATGAAAGCCCCAAAGTATATGTGTAGTTTTAAATTCAGAGGGTTTAAACTCAAACAGAAACGTTCTGTTTGAATTTTAGTGTAGTGTTTTGTAATGCTTCATAATGAAAAGGTTGAAATAAATTCATTCTGAGACAGAATTGAAAGACAAACACCGCATTTTTGGGAAAAGAGTTCAATTAGTGAAACTGAACTGATAATACCATTTTCAATTCTAGTATCTATAACAAATTAGTCAGGATGTATCTTTCTTCTAAAAAAGTTATATTCAACCAAATTGAATGAGTCTTTTCTATGTGTATATATATATATATTAATTTTGTAAATGAATAATTCACACTATTGCTGTAATTAAATACTAAATATTTTATTAGGATATAATACACAGCTAACCAAAGGCTAACAGTATGTTAAAAATTTGAACTGTGTAATTATAGTTGTTAATTGTTATTGGTTTATTGCTTTGTTTATAAATTTTAAAGTGTTCTAAAATTACAGCCAACGTTGTAACTGTCTTTACCAACCAATTTCTCAATTGTGTAGTTTGAAGGTAGAGGCATTTAATATAAATCCAAGCTCCACACTTCATTCATTCCAATCTGGTCTCATTATCAAATGAAAGAAGGAAATTAAATTTTTACATGAGCATAAATTCTCCATATTGCTTAATCAAAAGTAGTACTACAATTTCTCTTGACATTAGTTTCTACCTTCAGACTTCAGGTGGACCCTAACATTGGTACTGGGGCATAGAGCTGCTTCCTCAATTTCTAAAGAAGTAAGCTTTTCATGATTGCATATTGAATAATTTTTAAAAGGAATATGAATTTGATTGCCTCTTTGTTTAAACAGCAAAGATACTTTGCATTCGCATTGTTCCTTCTATAGAACCACAGGTCAGGAATCTAAGTATGAGCTATCTTGTGTATGTAATTCGGCAACTTTAATGTACAGGGTGGAACACTAAATATCTTTACCTCAAAATTTATTATTCTATTATAATATCTGTGTAAAATTTGGAAACATGAGAACAGTTAGAATTTTTGTAAAATTCGCCTTCTTCTACAGTATTTTAGGCTGGTTCAGTATGGTTTATCTCACTTCTAGGCAAATAAATAGCACTTGAGCATGGTTTTGATTTTTACTGCCCTAATGATAACTTTCTCAATACTCCTTTTGATACTAACATTTTAAAGAACACTTGCATGCTCTTTTTGTTTTGTTTTGTTTTGATCAGGGTGAGAAGATATGCCATTCATCAGTGCTTAAAAAGTTATCTTTTATAGAAAATAACCAGCCACTAGCAATCAGAGAAATGCAAATCAAAACTTCACTAATATTCACCTCATTCCAGTCAGAGTGGCAAAAATGAAGAATACCAACAATAACAGATACTGGAGGGTTTGTGGGGAGAAAGGAACACTAACACAATGTTGGTGGGGCTGCAAATTAGTACATTCACTATGGAAAGCAGTGTGGAGACTCCTCAAAAACTAAGGTTGGTACCACCTTATGACCCAGTTATCCCATTCCTGGATATTTTCCCAAAAGAGCTAGAATCAGTATACTACAGAACACAGCTACATTAATATTCATAAGCAGCTCAATTTACAAAAGCAAAAAACTATGGAACCGTGCTGGCTGAATGAGTGGATTTAAAAACTGGTATGTGTGTGTGTATATATATGTTTATATATATATATATATATATACACACACACACATATACAATGGAGTTCTACTCTGCTATTAGAAAGAACGATATGGCATTTACAGCCAAATTGATGGAGATGGAAAAATTTATGCTGAGTGAAATATCTTAAACTCAGAGCCTTAAGGACTGAATGATTTCTTTCATATGTGGAAGCTAGAGTAAAATCTAAGACAGGATGAAAGTTAGCTAAGCTTAAATAATAATCTCAACATAGATGAAATTTTACATAAGCAAGGGGGAACCATAACTATGAAGGTGGGGGAAGAAGGGAGGTTGGCAAGGAAGGAAGGGAGGGATGAGTGGGTTTATGGATGCATCTGGGAACTCTTGAGCCTCATGAGAAGCCCAACTATATACAAGAAGGCAGAGAAACTCAGAAATTTCAAAAATTAATACATATGTATATGCTTATTTCTATCTATAACTTTAAGGTAATGCAGAGGAGACATGAAAGTAGGGAGTGGACAAAACAGGGAGAATCTAGACTAAAACCGTCCTTATCTTACTTTGTCAATATCCATGTATGTATGATTGTGTAACAATGATTCCCTCCAATATATGAGTGTGACAAACAAATTTAAAAAATAGTAAGAAAAGAACCAGCCAGATTAGAATATCTCAGTTTAGTTTACATCCTGAAAAACTAAAATATTGATGAGTTATGATGTTAGTGTGGAGTAATCAATGACTATAGGTGATATTTCAAGGTGATGTCTCAAAACAAGTCAAGAAAGTGAGATTTGAGACAAGAAAAAGCCAAAGTAGCTGAGGACTTCTTTAAATTATTTGACCCACAGTCCAATATACGCTTGTCTCCTTGATGAAGGGTGTGTGTAAATCAGAAACCTAGAAGGGTAGTTTCTCCTTGAAGGCTTTTATATTTCACCAGAAATGGAGAAAAATCTCAAAGAACCATGTTCTGAAGGAGGAGAACTGGTTGAACAGGAAACAGCTGGGAGAAGTTGACCTGGGAAATCTTGGAATTTCCCAGAGGAGGACATACTCCTCAGGATGCTTCATCATGCTTAATGCAGAATTACCGTCTAGTTGGGACTAGCCTTGAATTTGAGAGTGAAAATAAGCAAATGTTTCTTACTGAATATGAAGCTAAAAGAAAGTCAGAACAGAGGTATGGATTGAGGCCTGAGGCACTTGTGATTTAAAATGTGAATGAAGTTACACAGACATGGACTCTTTATTCTAATGATTTTCATATTTTTATCATGTTTATTAAGTGCTTCGTTAACCATTACTTTCTTCATTAACTTTCTTTTTCCTTGGTACCATAAATAGAACTCAAGTTGCTTAATTGCTGAGGCACCACCCTACCCTACTTTGTTTTAATTTTTGATTTAGAAACAGGTTCTTGCTAAGTTGCTGAAGCTGAATTTGAGCTTGAAATCCTCATGTCTTAGCCTCCCAAGCCACAGGGACAACAAATGTGTGCTACTGCCCCAGACTCATCATTAACATTTTCACTGATTATAGAACTGGCCTGAAGTTTTCTTACACATATATAGCACCTACACTATATTATAGGTAATGTACTATAGTAATGTACTTTATTGCAAAGTTTCTGCAGGTAACCTGATTTTAATTCTGTTTCTGTTAATTTGACCTCTCTTAGCTTTGTTTTTTTATAAGTACAATGGAATAATAGTTCTTATGACAGTTATGTGGAAATGAGCTGTGATAATTTGTGTCAAGAGCACTGACTTATCAAGTACTTTCTACATTCCAAGCACAGTGTGTTATAAGGGACACACAGGCAGCCTGCCTCTGAGTGGCATATATTCCAAATTGTTTCAATATATTTTTCTGTATGAATTCCCAATCAATGTAGTTTTCCAGGGCATTATCTTTGCTTTATAACCCTCTTCCCCCAGGAATTATCTCAACATAGAGTGAATAGCAACTATTCAACTGAATAAATGTGAGTGTTCTATGTCCTTATTGGGTAGAAAGGGGAACTGTATAATTCCTCCACTAGTCAATCAAAAGGCAAAAAAAAAAAAAAACAAAAAGAAAATTATTGATTGTGCCAATGGCTTCACAGCTAGGTTATGATGAAGGATGGTCAGAAATGCAATCCTTTGGATTCCTAGCTTAATGGATTTTTCTCCATCCACACCCACTCTATTAATTGTTGATTTTATAGGAAGATAATTAAGCAGGAAGATAACATAGAGGAATTTGGGTTTGGAAGAGATACATATTTAATCTTTATTTTAATGATGAAGTACAATAAAGAAATCTGGAGGATAATCATCATCCACAAGAAAGCACATTGTTCAGTCTGATGAGTAAACACACATAGTTTAAGCCTTAGGCTCTCTCTCCTCTTCCATGCAATATTTTCTAAAGTTCCAATTATATACTGCTATCCTGTTCATTTACCAAATAAAATCAATAATAATTTATGTGAACCTGAAAAACAAAATTAATAATTCACTTTTAGGTCCTTCATTCTAAATAAAACTTTATAAACTATATTGTAGGCACCTAATACTTTTGTCTATAACTACCATCGCATTTGTCAGAAGAATGAGTGAATGTATTATATGCCATTGAAATTGTTTATTCTTCAAAAACAAAGCACATGATATTCTGCCCATATACTGTGTGGCATATGTTACACAGACCTTTGGGGAGTCAGAAGGTTTGTAAGCCATTTTTAATTAACTTTACACCTATTTAATGAGTATAGAGTGAAATCTGGAAGATAAGTGATGACCTTCCTTTTTTTGTTAAAATGAAGGCATAAGATTTTATCTGAGAACCTTAAGACACTTTATAGATCATTGAATTCAACCTCCCACTCAGTACAGAAATTACCAATATAATAGTTATGATATTATTTTTTGAGAATCATATTTTAAATACCCTCAAAATGAGTGTCTTCTTAGCTTACTTATACCTTTTCAAGTGGTTCTAAAGAGCTCTACTTCAGCATATTAAGGGTAAATTCAATTTACTATAATTTTAAAACCATAGTTCTGCACATGGAATGACAAAGAATGTCTAATTTTTTGTTTACATATGTCCACCAGCTTTGAAGAAAATTGTGTCCAATCAATATTCTTTTTTTTATTAAGGAGTTGAGTTGTTGTACAATCATAAATGCTTATGAAGTGACAATATTATATGCATTTGATCAAACTCCAGAGTCATTCCCACATTACAGACACTCAGTCTCTTGATTCTTCTGTTCTTTCCCTTGTAACAGCTATAAATGTGTATATATATTTATGAATTTTCAGAATTAAATGTTTGCATAAGTATTATTTGGCTTCCCAGGGTTGTCACCATTGTTCATTGTTTTCCTAGATCCCTTCCTGTCCACCCTCCTTCTTCCCACTCCCTTCTGCCTTTCTCTTCTACCCCCTCACCCCCCGCAACCTGTCTATGGTTCTCTGGCCTTCACAAACGAAGGAAAACATTCAACCCTTGAGTCTCTGGGTTTGGATAACTTTGCTTAGCGTCATTTTTCCATTGCCATCCATTTACATTCAAAGACTGCAATATTATTTCTAAAAGTTGAGTAGAACGCATACATATATATCAGTCAGAGCTTTTGGATCCATTCATCCAGAAGGGGCATCTGGGTTGGTTCCATAATACAGCTATTGTAAATTGAACTGCTTTGAACACTGATTTTGTTGTGTCACTATAATGTGCTGATTCTAGCTCTTCTGGGAAAATACCCAGATAGCTGATTCCTATGGTGGATACAACCCTAATTTCTTGAGGGGTTTCTGCACTGCTCTCCAGAAAAGCTGTACCAGTCTGCACTATCACCAACAGTGTGCTAGTGTTCCTGTCTCCCCACAATCCCTTCAGCCTGTGTTACTGTTTATATTCTTCATCTTTACCAATCTGACTGGAGTGAGGTGAAATCTTAATGTAGTTTTGATTTACATTTCTTTGGTTACTAGTGACTGAACAGTTTTTCATATATTCATTATTTTGCTTGATTTCTTCTGTTAAGTTCTCTGGACCATTTTTTATTGGCTTGTTTGAGATTTTGATATTAAGATTTTTTGGGTTCTTTGTAAATTTTGGATATTAGTCCCATGTCAGAAGAATCACAGGCAATAATTAGCCCCATTCTATAGGTTTTCTCTTGACAGTTTTGACTAATTCCTTGGTTGAGCAAAATTATTTTTAGTTGAATGGCATCCCACTCATTGATTATTTACTTAATTATTTCACTTTTGGAGTTTTATTGAGAAATCCTTTGCCTATTCTTGTATGCTGGAGTGTTGGTCCCAATTTTCATTTTATCAGTTGTATGGTAGTTGATTTAATTCCTAGTTACTTGATCCATTTTGATTTGATTTTTGGGCAAAGTGAGAGAGAAGGATCTAATTTCAACTCTGGAAAAATTGCTGACCAGATTGTCTAGCACCATTTATTGAATAGGCTGCATTTCTTCCACTTTATAGTTTGACACACTTTGTCAATGATCAGGTGCTTAATTATTTATGGGTTTATCTCAGAGACTTCTATTCTATTCCATTGGTCTTCAATCCTACTTTGACACCACACTGTTTTTGTTACTACAGCCCTATAGTATAATTTTAGATCTGGCATTGTGAAATCATCTATTTCGTCTTTCTTGCTTAGTAATGTTTTGGCTATTCTGGGTTTCTTAATGTTCCAAATGAATTTGAGAACTGCTTTCTCTATATGTGTAAAGGATGGCATTGGTATATTGATAGGGATTGCATTGAATCTGTATAGTGCTTTTAGCAGAATGGCCTTTTTAAATAGATTAATTCTGCTTAACTAAGAACATGGAAAATCTTTCCATCTTCTCAAATCTTCTTCAATTTCTTTCTTATGTTTTAGATAATTTTCAGTGTAGAAGCCTTTTTCCTCTCTTGTTAGATTAATTCCCAAGATTTTTATTCTTTTTTTGGATATTGTGAATGGGATCTATTTTCTGATTTCTTCCTCTCTCCTATTATTTTTATTGTATAGTAAAGCTGCTGATCTATAGGTGTTGACCTTGTACCTGCCACTTTGCTTCATATGTTCATAATGTCAAGCAGTTCTCTGGTGGAGTTTTTTGGATTTTCCAGATTTAGGATCGTGTTGTCAGCATAAAGGTATAGTTTGACTACCTCTCTTCATATTCTTATCCCTTTTATTTCCTTCTCTTGCCTGATTGCTCCAGGTACAGTCTCAAGTACTGAATTGAATAAAAGTGGTGAAGTGGGCAGGATTGACTTGTTCCCAAGTTTAGTGGAAATGCTTTCAGCTTTCTCCACTTAGCATTATATACTAGCTGAGGGTTGGTCATATATGGCCTTTACATAGCTAAGTTCCGTTGATCCCTATCGTTTTTAGAGTTTTGAGCATAAATGGGTGCTGGATTTTATCAAATGTCCTTTCTGGATCAGTTGAGATTGTCATATGTTTTTTGTCCTTAATTCTGCTTAAGTGATGAATCATATTTATTGATTTGCATATGTTGAGCCTGCTTTGCACACCTAGAATGAAGTCCATTTAACAGTAGTGAACTGTCTTCTTGATATATTTTTTAACACAGTTTGCTAGAAATGCATTGTTATACATCAGGGATATTGGTTTATAATTTCCTTTTTTTGATGTCTCTTTGGTTGCTTATGGTATCAGAAGAGTTGCCAAAAAAAGTGTTTGGGAGGGTTCCCTCCTTTTCAACTTCTTGCACTAGCTTAATAAGGATAGGTGTTCACGTCTCCTCATAGGTGTGGTAAAACCGAGTGGGGAATTCATCAGTTTCTGGGCTATTCTTCGTTGGAAGGCTTTTAATTGCTATATGGATTTCAGTTCCTATTATTTAGGATTTCAATATTGTCCTGTATCAATTTGGGGATCTTGTATGTGGCTAGAAATTTGTCCATGTCTTTCAGCTTATCTAATTTAGGAGAGTATAGTTTTTCAAAACATGTTCTGATAATCCGTTAGATTTCCATGGGGTCAGTGTTGATTGTCCCCTACTGGTTGGTAATTTTGTTGATTTGCTACAATTTTATTTATTTTTCCAAAGAAATGGCTCTTTGTGTCATTGATTTTTTATTGCTTTTTTGTTCTCTATTTCACTGATTTCAGCTTTAATATTGATTCTTTCCTGTCTTCTGCTGACTTTGGGACTAGATTGTACTTCCTTTTGTAGGGATTAGAGATGGAGCATAACCTTATACATGAGATCTCTCCTTTTTACGTAGGCACTAAGTGCTAACAATTTTCCCATTAAGAATGCTTTCATGCTGTCTCAAATGTTTCAATATGTTATGTATTCATTTTCTTTGCTTCGAAGAATGTTTATTTCTTCTCTCATGTCTTCTTGGATACATTCTTCATTTAGTAGGGTATTATTCAAACTCCATGTATATGTGTATTTTCTGTTATAATGTTCACTGTTAATTGCTAGGATCATGACATCATGGTCTGATAGGATACTTGGAATAAACATCTACATTTTTATATTTGCTGAGATTTCTTTTGTGAATTAGAATATGATCAAGTTTGAAGAAGAATTGTACTGCTGAGAAGGTATTTGGGATGGAATATTCTATATATGTCTGTTAAGCCCATTTCATTTATGGAATTGTTTAGAATATATATAATATATATATATATATATTTTTTTTTTGCTTTGAGGATCTGTGTATTAGTGATAGAAGAGTATTCAAGTTTTCTAGTATTATTGTTTTGGTGATAGAGGAGTGTTAAATTCTCCCAATATTACTGGGTTGAGGTCCAGAAGTGGATTTTTTGTCATGGAGTAATTCATTCACATAGTTGGGAGCATTGTTGTTTGGAGAGTACATATTTACTATGGTTATATCTTCCTATTGTATTGTTTCATTTACTAGGATGTAGTGGCCTTCTTTATCTCTTCTGAATAGTTTATGTTTGAAATCTACTTTGTTGAATTTCAATATTGCAACACCAGTTGCTTTCTTGCGCAGTGCACCTGGTAGATTTTTTCCCATCATTTCACCCATAGACATTGGCTGTAAGGTGGAGCTCCTGTAAGCAACATGTTGTTGGATTTTGTTTTTTGATTCAATCTGCTAATCTGTGTATTTTGATTGGTGCATTGATACCATTCACTTTCAGTGTAGGGATAGTTAGGAGGTTGTGGTTTGTAGTTGTGTTTTATTCTAAGTTCTGTGCTGTCTTGATTGTCTATTTATAGCATGTGCTTTTATTGAATTTTCTCTGTTTATGTATTTTGAGGATTTTTTGTTTGTTCTTCTATCTGCAGTTTATCTTTGAGGATTCTTTGTAATGCTGATTTTCTTTTTCATGAATGCTGCCAGTTTGATTTTACTGTGAAAGGTTTTTATTCCCCTCATCAAATTTAAAGCTGAGTTTTGCTGGATGTAGTATTCTCAGCTGTATGTTGTGGTCATTCAGACATTGAAATATCTCTTTCCCACATCTTCTTGCTTCTAGAGTCTGAGCTGAAAAACGTCAGATGTGATCCTTATTGGTTTGCCTCTGAATGTGTGATGGCATTTCTCTCCTACAGCTTTTAATATTCTTTAATATTGATATTCCTATTATACATTTTGAACATGATGTGTCCTGGTAAGGTTCTCACTTGATTAGATCCATTGGGTGTCCTGTATGCTTCCTAGATGAGCATTTATGACTCTATTCTGATACGAGAAAACAATTTTTAAATAATTAATTGATAGTGTTTTTATATAACATTTGTATGCTTTCTCATTTCTTACTGAATCCTAATTACTTTTTGATTGTTTCTTTTTGTTTCATGCCAGATATTTTGAAAATTCTACCCATGTTCTTTGAGTGTTTTTATTTTTTTGCCATCCATGTACTCAAGCTTACTTAGCCCATGCTTATTGTCAGAAGTTCTTTCTTGAAGAGCTAGATTCTGTGTTCTATAGAAGTTAGTCTACTATGAAATTCTTCCATCATTCCTCTGATGTGATTGACTGAATTTTAGCTCTGTTACTTCCTGTTCTCACTATGGCTATTTCTTTGATAATAGTTTTTCATCTCTTGAATTTTCTTTCTTAGTCCCTTTATTAAATATCTTTTAGTTCATTTGTTACTTTTAGTAACAAGATTGTTCTAGATTTTCATCCCACTCCTTGTTCATGGGCTCCTTGCTAGGGGAATTGTGGATTTGAGGTGAACCTTTTCTAATTTGATTCCTTATCTTTGAAGAGCTTGTCCTGGATCTTTAAATTGAGGTTCCCTGTGTGGAAGCAAGGCGAGTGTCCCATTGCACCTTCATTGCAGGTCAAAGTGTCGTCAGACACCTCCTCTCTGATGACCACTTGCTTCTGGAAAGCTTCTTCTTCCTGAAGCCTCATTTTGTTGCATCGTTTGGATCTAAGTTCCAGGCCTGGGATTTGGAACTCCGTAGGGTTGCTGGATAGTGTGCTGCATTGTTAAAGTTACTTGGTAGGGGTGCATTTCTGGGTCCTGTGATCCTGGAGATGTGGGGCAGGCCAGAACAGACCAATCTATGTGTCTCACTGGGACCTTGTGGATATGAACAATGGCTGGTTGGTGTCCAGGCACGGGGTTCTTGGGGTGTCTAGCTTGCCTTCCATGGCTGAAGTCCTGAAAACCAGGCGTTGTCAGGGAGGAGTCTGCGTGCAGGCTCCTCCTTATGTCCCTTGCAGTTATCTAGGCCAGGGTTGAAGTTCTGGGCACCTGTGGAGCCAGGTGGTGTCTGGACATGAGGTCTTTGGTGTGTCATGTGCATTAACCTGGGCAGGAGTTGTAGTACTGGGCATGAGTGGCAGGGAGAGGTCCCAATGTGGAGTCCTTGGGGTGTCATTTGTGTCTACTGGGGTCTGGGTGGAGTTCTGTACTCACTCATGGGCAGGCATAGTGCGAGTGCAGGGTCCTCAGGGTGTCCCTAACATCTGCCAAAGGCTGCAGTCAAGTCAGAGTCCTGGGCACACTCAGTGAAGGGCAGGGTCTGGACATGGGATCAGAGTTCTGCAAATGCTCAGGTGTGGATGCAGTTCATAGGGTCCCTGGGGTGTCCTTTATGCTTTTACAATGAAGTTTTTCAAATTCTTTCAACTATCTTTCATATGATATGCTTTCCAGATGTTTTCCTACCTGGTTATCTCTAACTAGACTGCAAAACCTTCATCCAGGACTGGATGCTATATTTCCAATGTGGGTTCTACCTTTCTAAATTTTATTTTAATTTTTTTTGTACTGGGCATACAGGTTCTACAATTTATTAACTTAATATTTGTGTCTAAGGAAATAAACCTCACTAAATTTAGAAATGTGTGAAAGAGTAGCTATTCATAAATATAATCAAGTTTGTAGACTATTTGATTAAGTGTCTAGAATATTAAAAACGTAGGGAGGACTAGAGTGGTGGCTCAGCAGACACAGCACTTGGTCGGTGTGTGCAAGGATGCAGTTTCAAACCTCAGCACCACAAACACAATGAGATATGGGAGCAACAAAAATACATAAAATGTATTTTTATAATGTATTTTTATTGGGAAGTAATCCTTGCATTTTAGCAAGATAACTGTTTTACCCAATTTTAAATAATCAGAAATGCATATATTTATTTGCAGTTGTTTATACGTTTTTCCCTTATTTTTTAAAGGTCACTTTTGCATATTTAAAAAATGCTATGCATTCCTTCAACACACATTTCGAAATATACTATGATGATAAAGGTTTCCCTATTCTCAAGGAATTAATTGTCCCTGAGACAATCTAAACATGAGCTTGCATTTTAATGTACAATTTATGTAAGTATTATAATAAAAGCATAATCAAAGAGGTAATGATTTATCTCAGTAAGATTTCTCAGTTCTTTGGTATCTGATTTCCATGAATCCTTAGTTTAAATTTCATTAGAACTGCTGAGGTGTTTCCTACACAGATGCTGACATATCATGAGTTCATTTTCTCCTTGCGCCGTGTTTTTCCCTTATCATATCTATGAGTTTCACTCTTTTTAACAACACAGTCATATGAATCAGAATGTTCCATACATTTAAAGTTTCCCTGTAACCTCTTAACTACATTGTCCAAGAGTGTACCAAAGTAGGACTTCTTTTAAATATTGCATAATCTATGAAGAGCTACTTTATTCTTGATATGGTTTAAAATATTCTAACTCTTCACTTGTAATTTTATTAGTAGGTAATTTATATGTAAGTGTAAGCATACTTTTGTATGTTCTTCTTTATATAAAAATAAAATAAACCCCTCAAACATGTATGCAGCATAACTTAAGATATAGAACATTCCAGAGATGTCCAAACCCTCAGTATATCCCTTCCTAGTCAGTTCATGCTTTTCTTTCAAAGAAAACTATCCTGGCTGGTGTGTTATAACTTCATTGGTTTTGTTCTTATTGTCACCCCATATGTTGATAATGTTGCTAAACAATAGATATGCATTTGTCAATTTGTTAAGTATATTATAAAATTTTGACTCTCTGCACTTGATAAATATGATTTTAGTTTTGCTCAATAAGTTATTTTCAAAATAAATTTAAGTTTTTTTGAGAGCTAGAGAAGGACAGTGAGAGAGGAGAAACAATCAATTTTATTTAGTTTTTCATGTGGTTTTAGTTGTTTTGCACTTCATTCTATATGTGATGATGGGGTTTGAAACCACATCCTTGAGCATGCCAAACAAGCAGTATAACCAAAAAGCCACTGCTCCAGCCCCAAAGCATTTAAAATTAGGTACTGAAAATTCTCTTTATATTTGGAAAGTCCATTCATGTCTACCGATTAAACAAATTTCAGTATTTGCATTGTACCAATAAACCACAGTAATTTTATGTGATGATAGTGTGTATGATTGTCCTCTGTCTCTTCTGAATCCTTTAAGAATATTAGCAGGGCACAGTGGGACATACCTGTAATCCCAGTGCCTCATGAGGCTGAGGCAGGAGGACTACAAGTTCAAAGTCCTCCGCAAAAACTTAGTAAAACCTTTTCTCAAAGTAAACTAAAAAAGAAAGAATTAAAAAGAAAGAAAATGATGAAAGAAAAAGGACTGGGCATGTTGCTCAGTGGTCAAGTACTCCTGGGTTCAATCTCCAATATCAAAAGAAAAAAATTATATATGTACACACATTACTAAGTACCTTACTATATAATGCCATATTATTTCCCCAAGTGGCTGATCCCATTTGTTTTCCCATCAGTGATTAAAACTTACCTGGCTTCACAGCTACAATAAAGTTTAATATTATTCTATACTTTTTGGAAATTTTATGAATATGAAGTTGCATCTCTGTGGTTTTATTATAATAGCTTTCTCTTATGGCAGCATTAGGGTGATTTCTAAGTTAGTAATTATTAGGAAGAAAAGAACTACCCATTTTTTATATGTGGGGTGGGGAGAGGTGGAGGCATAGTGCAGTCTTGAATATGTGTACAATAATAGCATTAAACACAATTAAGAGTCAAGACAGTGTGTAGAAAAAATTTGACAAGACCAAAAGATAAGGGAGAGGCAAGGCTGGAGGGGACGGCTGGGTGTCATTCACTCAGGATTCTGGACTTCATCCAATGAACAGATTTCACTACATTCTATACCTGTGCTTTGAAACAATGGATCAGGATGGGATTGGGCTAGGCTGGAGGTGGAGAGAACAGTTGTGGTGGTGAAGAGAAAAGCAGGTGAAATTAAGAAAGGAGCCAGAAATGGGGTAAATGGATTATTAGGGAGCTTTTTAAAGTTTAGAACGGTGAGTGAGAGAGAAGGAACAGTAGAGGATGACACTCACGCTTTTAGGATAAAAATAGGGTGTAAAATGTGAGAATTCATCAATGGGAGATACAGGTTCCACCTTTAGGACGTCCAAACGCATTTGCACAGTAGAGGAGATGGGTATAGATCTAAGGAAAGAGAATATGGATTTCCAAGTTACTAACTATAAATTATCAAATCTTGCTCCAGACTCACAAAATTTAAATATGATTGAGTTGTTTCCAGTGAGAGGAAAATTTAGTTTGCTTGTCAATGTTTAGAAAGTCGAGGTTTCAAAATTATAACAATGGATTACTATGGCACTATAAGACATGCATTGGTGCCCTCAGCCTCTACCCATTGCAGAGAAGTGTTTAGACCTTTCCAGTCCTAACAACCAAAAATGTCTCCAGAAATTGCCAACGTCTCTTCCTAAGTAGATCAATACTCCCCATGGTTGAAGACCGCAGCTATTCATATTTCAGAAGAAACAGAGATAAAGTAATGTGTCAAGCAATCAATTACTTGTGCCAACGAAAAAGCATCTTATTTCATCTTTTACTCTTTGTTTTTGTTCCCTTAGTCAAAGAAATGACAATGAGAGTTTTTGTTAGCACTGTAGCAGCAAATTATTCTTTCAACAACTAGGATCCACTGTCATTAAGAAAAAATGCCTTCTGAGGCAGTGACTGACAGGGTCCTGTCTCAATATCCACCTGGAGGAAATGTGCTAAAATGGAAAGGACTTTCTCTCATCCATGTGGCTGAAGGATGATGGAATCTCCGGAAGAGCAGGTGACAGCCAGTTTCCACGGCTGTTTCCCGGGTCAGAAGATTGAAGAGACTGTTTGTTTAGATGCTGGTTTTAACTGTAGGGATCAGAGTAAGAAAAGATATCTTTCTGCTAAACTGAAGACACCATTCTTGTTTTCGTTCTTCATCTTCTTTTGCAGTTCTCTGGAGCATCGTGTAAATTTCTGTTACCTAAAGATGCCTTGTGATACAAACTCTCTTGCTGCCCAGATAGAACACCAGTGTCACCCTGTTCTTATTTCACCTGTATTATGTAAAAGTGTATATGCCATTACATTTGAGGATGAGTCAAACACACACACCATGTGATCTGAAAGCTGTAGAATACTACATAAGTTCTGCAAACTAAATTACTTAATGTGTCAGACATGAGATGGGACTTTCAGAGGCTGATTTCTCCTTCTATTTCTTTTACACAGGGAAGAACAGTTCTCTAAACTACCTAAGAAACACAGAATATAGTATTAGAAGAACCAGGGTTTGTTTGAATGATTATATGCAATGGGATCATGACAGATGCCTAATAAATAATGAATAAGGAGGATGTGATTTTCCAAACAACTGTGCACAAAAGACCATAATAGATTATTTCCAACTTTTATATTTTGAGCAAACCTCTTCAATATCAACAATTTCTTGCCCACATTTTGGAAAACGCAACCTGTCATTAAAGATGCTACTTCTACTCTTGCACATTTTTCTCATTTCCAGCTCCTTCAAAAAAAACTTATAAGAGCACATGAATATAAAGTACACAGCAGCATACCCCAGATAGTAAAAGCACAAAACACAGCTATTAAATTTGCTGAAATTA
Organism: Aplodontia rufa; assembly: GCA_004027875.1. Lineage (NCBI taxonomy): Eukaryota > Metazoa > Chordata > Mammalia > Rodentia > Aplodontiidae > Aplodontia > Aplodontia rufa. The sequence goes on from PVKS010019123.1 coordinate 30,325, forward strand.
TATAAATGAGCTTCAGTATTTCCTGTTTTGAATTAATATTTTACCTGTTAATGTCTTATTAACAAATGTTAGATGCATGTGGGAAGTATGTCACCTATATGTTAAAGATGAAGCACAATAATGAAAGAAAAAATGAACCTTCCATTCTCAGAAGAATTAGAGAATGTCATTGCATTTAAATATATGCTCTATTCTCTTCCTCTTTTCTGTTCCCATTAGATAATCATTTCTTTGAAATAGTAAATTATTCTTTATTTAATTTGATTTTCAGATTTTATTCTATTAAGTGGCAAGATAGCATTTGAGTTAATTTTTGTTTTTTATTTTGCTTGTTGTTTTTTTTTTTCTTTTCTTTTTTGTAAGAGAGAGGGCAGTGAGAGAGAGAGACAGAAAGAGAAAATGAATTTAATTTAGGTTTTCATGTGGCCTCTGATGCTCCAACACTTCCTTGGTTCATGGTGCTGGGGTTTGAACTCGCATCCTTGTGCATGCAAGACAAGTCCATAAAGGCCGAGTCACCACTCCAACCACATCCCCAGCCCTTTTTATTATTGTTTTTTATTATTTTGAGACATTGTCTACCTAATTTTTTAGGGCCTCACTAAGTTGCTGAGGGCTGACTTTAAACTTGCAGTCCTCCTTCTGAGCTGTTGGGATTACAGGCTATAACAGGCAAATTTTTTTCTATTTTTTAAGCAAGTCTGAGTTCTACTTGAATGTCCCAAGACCTCTATTATTTTATGCTAATTCTTCCCAACCTCTCTTTTAATATGGGTCTGGTTCCTTCTTCCCTGGCTGCCCTGGTCCACCTTCCAGATTTTATGCTTGGAAATGTATTCACTACCTTTAACCTCTGATTTTTCCAAGAAAATAATCATACTGAGCCATGTGACAATTTCTGCTTCTGGAAAAAAATTGAACTTTGAACAAATCTACGAAAAAATCATCATTCCCAACATCTTTGGCCCTTGAGTCAAATCTCCATAGTTACCTCAATAACTCATTGACTGATCCTAATCATTCATTTACTCAGTGAAGTTAGTTTTTAAAAATTTTATCTTTAACTGACAGATAATTATTGAAGAGATGCATATGTACAGTGTGACGTCTAAATATACGTATAACATGTGTAATGACCAGATAAAGGTAACTCACACTTTAACATTTACCATCACATTTTTATCATTTAACTGCATTGCGAGCATTCAAAATCCTTTCTAGTAGTTATTTTGAAATATACAAGTAATTATTTTCAACTATAGTTAGCTTGCTTGCTATAGGATACTGGAAGTTATACTTCCAATCTAACCATCCCCCTGCACCTGTCTACTATCTTCATTCCACTGTCCCCCATCCTTTCCAGCCTCTAATAACAACTGTTCTATTTCTATGAAATTGACTTACTTTGCATGCACACATAAAGGAGAACATGTGATATTTGTCTTTTCTGGGCCTTAATTAACATACTTAACATATTATCCTTCAGGTTCATCCATGTCATCATAAATGGTAGGATTTCACTACTTAGTGGGTGAATAACATTTCATTATACATCATATACCATTTTTTTATTCATGTATCAGTGGGTGCCCAGATTGATTCTATGTCTTGGCTATTGTGAATAGTGCTGCTATAAACAAAGGAGTGAAGAATAAATTCAATTGTTTTGAATGAGAGATCACATAAACCCTCATGGTAAATTATTCCATGAGAAATTGAATGTGGTTAGTATTTGTACTCATTTATATAACTCTTGTGCATCCATTGTTTTTTTATGTTGTTCCTAAGAGTTTCTGGACTCAGCATTTTTAATTGCACATTTTATGAGTTAATTCATTACTTAATTCATTAACTTTACATAGTTTCTAATTTGAGATGGTAGAGTGATGATCATACCCCAAGGCTGCTAGTTCTCTAGTAATTGCAATGCTGGTGCCATTTATGGAAAAAAATTAGAGATGTCAGTATGATATTTTTACCTAACTAAATTTAGCCAGAAATTATGAAAAAATTGCTCATAAATCTTAATCAAATCAATGAAGTAATACTTGCAAGCACTTTGTTTCTAAAATAAAAATATGGACATCTTATTATTGGAAACTCAGAAAAAATGTGTTACATTGATCTGCAAAATTCAAGGAAGTGTTTTCTCACCCAATATTTTTGTTTAAGTAGTTTTCAATCATGACTTTACTCTAAAGAGTTGTAAAAAAATAATGAAATCTGGACACAATTCTTAACATACTGATTTACTTTTTGTCATTTGGTGTCCAGGTTTTAGTACTTGAAAAGCTACCCTGAAGGTTCAAATGTGCAGGCAGAGTTAAGATCCATTGCTTTTTAGCAACACTTATTGTAGTATGCATGTTAATAACGCAAACAATTCCTGAATATGTTTGCATTGGCCAATGTGCCATCATGACAAGTTCTTTTTGTGGTTTGGTAATTGTGTAATAGGTTGGATCTGAGACTTCAGAAAATATAATTAAATTGTAAAACTTTTATGATTTCCTAGGTTTTGCTTTTTCAAATATTACACTAACCTCAGAACATTACTATGATGCATAAATAAAATAATGTACACATGGGACCTAAACTCTTTGTACAATATTGGGCATACAACAAAATTTCAGTGACTAAAATTTAATTTTCTATGATTTTATTAGAGAAAAAGACAAATTTGATTTGACAAATGACTTAATAAAATAGCAAGAGTCAAAATTGTATTCTAATTAGGAATATAAATGTATATATAATATATTCACATTTGCATATGTCCAATATATTTCCTATTGGAGGAATAAAATCAATACATATTACATAAAATAGAGTCCAAAAATATGAACTTCAAAATTAGGCAGACATATATTAAACATTTTTGTCAGCTATTGTATTATTTTGATAATGATAAATGATGTAAACTTTAAGGAATATACAGAGTCATTTAATACAAAATAAAATGGCAAGATTGTGAACCAAATAGCTGCTTGCACCTGCAGTGCTCTCTTGATTGAGCTGGACTCGCCTTCAGAAGAGTTGATTTCCTTATTCTCTGTGTAGGATACAAAGTTAGGGGCAATTGACTCCAACAAGAATAGGAATAAAATGGAGTTAAAGAATCTCATGGAAAGATGCAAATATTCTCAATATTTTCCTCATAAAGAATTGTTCCCACAGGGACAATGCCTAGAATTTGGAAGCAAATTTAATTACTAAAAAGTTGCTCAATCCAAATTATAGATGTAAAATCAGATGTGGATGATCAAAAAGGAGTCAGACCTAAAAGCAGCTGAGCAAAGCTCTCATTTGGAATTGGCTTTCTGGTGAGGAGCACTTGTCTGCCAGAGTGAGGGAGGACCTGGAAAGTCACACTTGGCCCCAGCTGGACAGTGACATTATACTCTGGGGTGGGCAGAGGAAGCTTGGGGGTCTTGTATCTCTCTGGGATTGGCTGGTGACTCCATCAATCATCAGGCATTTGCAACACGCCATTGGAGTTTATCTGTCAGCATTTCATTGGTTGCTCCTTGGCCCTCCAGAGGGATGCTTGGTGCCCTGCCCCATCCAGCTGCCTGAAACAGACCTAACATCAGACAGGCACATAAGCAGCAGTCCAGATTGAGTGTTCATACTAAGGGGAGGATGAGAAGGTGGCACAGAAGCAGTAGATCGTGGTGGCTAACAGGTGACTCTGCCAGTGACTAGCTGGGTAGCCTAGGGTTGTCATCTCACCTGCCTATGCCTCTCTTTTCTACATGTGCAAAATAAACAGCTGCATAGAACTCTGAGGCTCAAAAGATGGTACAGTAATGTGCTTAAGAAAGCAAATATATCATCCTTTTTGTAAGTGCTACGTGGATGATTTCCACTACTATGACAGTATTACATTGGTGGTGTGGAAATACCATAGGTTTTTTGTTAGTTTTACTTGTGATCATTAGAAAACATTGTGGTATTTTGTGAGATAAGAAAAAAAAGTAGTGCATGCAATTTATGATTTTAGTTATGTGAAATTCATTTCTTCAAGTAAATTTCAAAATTAAAAATTGAGAAACCCAATGCTGTTAACAAGAATGATTCATAGGAAGTGAATAATTTAGTTTTCATGTTATATTCATCAATGTTTTCTAATTTTCAAAAATAAGCTTATACTGATTTCATAATTAAAGAATACTGTGGTAACATAATGTAATGTAATATAACATATAGTTAAAGATAAATTTCCCCTCACTTTCTACTATAAAAATTGGTATAAGGAAATTTTATTTCTTCCTTAAATGTCTGACAGAATTCAAATATGAAACCATCTAAGTAATATTTCCTCATGGAATGACTTCCAATTACAGGTTCAATTTCTTTAACCAATATACTTCTCTTGAGATTTTTGATTCCTTTTTGTGCCAATTTTATGAAATGTGTTCTTCTAGGAATCTGTTCATTTTATATAATGTGCAAAGTTTTTTACATGATATTGCCCATAATATCTTATTTTTATGTTAGTAATGCCTATAAGATTTGCAGAGATGTTCATTATAGATTTTTTTCCTTTTTCTTCAGTTATCTTAAAAGCTTATTAATTTTATTGGCCTTTTCAAAAGATAAACTTTGAACTTTGTTGATTATGCTATGTTCCATTTCTGATTTCAATTTCATTGATTTAGTGTCTGAGTCCCCATTTTTGTCACTGTGATCAAAATAACTTAGAAGAATAGTGTAGAGGAGGAAAGATTTGTTTGTGCTCATTGTTTAGGAAGTTGGAGTCAATGGTTAGCCTTCCTCCATGGAGCCTGAGGTGAGGAAGAACATAATTGTGGAAGGTTGAGGAAGAAAGCTGCTTTATTCATTGCTGTTGCTAAGCAGAGAGAGAAAGAGAGGGAGGAAGGGACCAGAAGAAAGGCAAACTCTTCCAGGACATACCTGCCTCAACCTACTTTCCCAACTAGGTCCCACCTTCTAGTAGTCCATCCAGCTATCCATAGATTAATCCACTGATGAGATCAGAGCTGGTGCTTGAAAGACTCACCTCTGAATTTTGCTTCATCGGTGTCCACAAGAATCTTTAGGATGCATTCCATATCCAAAAAATAATATCACATACTTTATTATTGACTTTTTTGCTTACTTTATTTTTAAGTTTTTGTTTTCCTAGTTTCTTGAAGGTAGAAATTTATATCATTGACTTTTTCCTTAAAAAAACGTATATTCAAAATTTCAAATTTATAGAAAAGTAAAAAGAATATTTTAGTGAATTCCCATTTATCAGTGATCATAAATACATATCCCAAGCAAATTCCATTCATATAGCTTTGTCACCTACCATTCTTTGCAAATTTATACAGGTCTATTGACATATAATTTGCATACTAATCACTTGTTTTAAATGTACAAAAAATATTTTTAAGTTTGTAGAATTGTGAAGCCATCACCAATATCCAGTGTTAGAACATTTCTGTAATTTCAATCTCCACTCTATTTTATTGCCAATCCCCACTCCCACATTGAATCCTGGCAACCTAGACCTATTTAGAGATCTATCTCCAATGGTTATTTCACTTAAATATCATTAGACAACTTATAGTAGTTGAATCTAATTTGTTTCCCTTAGCAATGTTACTGACATCCTCCAATGTGGTAACATGTTCCATTTGATTGCCGAATGGTATTCCATTCTTTGTATAAATCACTCTTTATTTATCTATCAACCAATCAATGGACATTTTTATTGTTTAAAGTTTATGGCTGTTTCATATAATTCTACTCTGAATATTCATGTATAAGATTTGTAGGGAATATGTTTTCAGTTCTCTCCTGTACATACCCAACAGAAGAATTATTGGTTTTTGCAGTACTTTATGTTAAATTATTTGGAAAATAGCTTATTTCTCACATTTCCCATTTCTAGGAACAATGTACCCAGTTTCTAGTCTTTCCACATTCTAATTGATACCTGTTATTTTCAATCATTATTAGTATAGTCAATTGAACATGCTTGAACTGATTTGTTAATGTAATTTTCAGTCCACTGCTCTAATGACTAAGGATGTTGAACACTGTTCCATGTGCTGTTCAACAATTTGTGTGTGTGTGTGTGTGTACCATTAGTTTACATAAGTTATAGATTAAATTGGGTCCTCCAAAATTTATTTGGAAATCCTAACCTCCAGTTCCTGCGTAAGTGACTGTTATGACTTGGATGAAATCAAAGCTCAATATGTGAGACAAAGCAAAAAGGCTGAGAGGTGAAGTGATCGGGTTATGAGAGCCTTAACACAATCAGTGAGTTAATCCCCTGATAGGAATGAACTTGGTGGTAACTGTAGGCTGGTGGTGTGTGACTGGAGAAGGTGGGTCTTTGAGGGTGTGCCTTTAGGGTATATATTTTGTATCTAGTGAGTGGGACATTCTCTCTGCTCTCTGGAATCTTGTCTTCTGCCGTGATGTTCAGCCTTACCTTGAGCCGCAAGAAATAGAGCTGGCCTTCTATAGACCTCTGAAGCCACGAGACCCAAAATAAACTTTTTCTCCTAAGATTGTTCTTGTCAGGTCTTTTAGTCACCATAGTGAGAAATCTGACAAAAGCAATGACCTTACTTGGAAATTGTATCTTTACGAATGTAATCAAATTTGGAGAAATTGAAGATGGAATAGGGTGGGCCAATAATCCAATATGACTGGTGCCATAAGAAAAGGAGAGACAGAGGCAGAAAAAGTCTTGGGAAGACACAAACACAGGAGACGGAACAGCACTGAGGAAAAATTGAGAGATGAGTGGGAAGCAGCTGCAAGCCATGGAAAGCCAAGGATTGACACCAACCACCAGAAGCCAGGAAGAGGCATGGAGGGCTTCTGTGCTGAGTCACTAAAGGCCATGAGAAATTATTGACACCTAGATTTTGAACTTACAGACTGTACAAGAGTGAAGAAATAAATTTCTATTGCTTAATCCACTTAGCTTTTGGTACTTAGCTCCTTCACCCTTAGGAAACTGATACACATTTTTGTCCAGTAATTGGGTTATTTTATGACCATGAGTTACATGATCTGGATATGGATGCTTTATCAGCTATATAAGCATAAATGTTATTCTTATATTTTGTGATGTTTCCTTTCATTTTGTAATGGTTTCTTTATAGTGTGAACTATTTTACTTTAATAAAGTCTGATTTATTTTTTTTAATAGAAAAGGAGAGAGGAGGATAGAGGGAGGGAGAGAGAGGAAAGAAAGAATCAACTTTATTTATTTTTTCATCAGGCCTTTGTTTCTCCAACACTTAGTTGTGTATGTAGTGCTGGGGTTAAATCCAGGTCCTTGCACATGCCAGGCAAGCACTCCAACTGTTGAGTCACCGCTCCAGCCCCTCTAATTTACTTTAAAAAAACTTATATCTTCTGGTGTTGATGTTGTTTCCAAAGCTCTTACCAAGTTGATTATCAATTTTTTGCTCTTCTTTATTCAAGTTCATACAGTTTTATATTTAAAATTTAGATTTGTGATCAATTTTTATATATGGAATGAGGTTAGAGATTAAATATGTTATTTAATAAGTTATTTACATTGCCCCAGCATTATTTGTTGAAAACTGCCCAAATGAATTTCCTTGGCATCTTTGTTGATAATTAGTTGGTTGTGAATGTAAGAATTTATTTCAGGATGTTAATTTTGTGCCATTGATCTAATGCTGTCTCTTTGTAATTTACCTCACTGTCTTTATTACTCCAGCTTTGAAGTAAGTTTTGAAATCAAATGTTAGAGTCCTTTACTTTTCAATATTTAAAATTATCTTTCTTAATTAGCATTCTTCTCAATGTCACAACAATTTTAGGATCAGCTAATAAATTTATGTTTCACAAACTTGCTGATTTGTAGTAAATATTCACTTTAATCTATATTAAAATATGGGAAGAAACTATCTTAATAAGAACTTCCTTTTCCAATTCATAAAAAATTTTGTCCCTAATACAAATCTTTATTTAAATCTTTCTGTACAAAATAATATTTTGGGGCAGATTTTGGAAGGCAGCTAATACTAACCACTATACCACCAACATGCTGGTGTATACAGATTTTGAATTGAAAAATTTAAACTTTTTATTTTTAATGTTATTATTAATGATGCTTTAAATGTAAATAGTATATGTATCTACTATTTTTTTTTTTGTTACAAGGATTGAACCCAGGTGTGCTTAACCACTGAGAAACTTCCACAGGCCTTTTTTATTTTATTTTTTTTTATTTTAAGATAGGCTCTCCCTAAGTTGCTTAGGGCCTCACAAAGTTGCTGGGGCTGATTTTGAACTCGAGATCCTCCTGCCTCAGCCTCCAGAGCACCTGGGATAGCAGGCATGTGCCACAGTGTCCAACTGAACTATTGATATTTGTGTATTGATTGTGTATGCTCTGACTCAGTATAACTAGTTGGTTAGCTCTATCAGGGACTTTACGAGTTTCTTAGGATTTTTAGTATTAATACGACCTGAGAACAAAGTCAGTTTTATTTCCTTCTTTCCATATTGGATGCATTTTCTTCCATTTCATTTCCTTTTCTTTTCCACAATTAATAATTAATAACTGATTAGAACCTA